>JAKSZT010004976.1:7510916-7608223 GCA_026826555.1 Tolypeutes matacus
AATGGCCATCCCAGGGAATGGAGAGGGCCTGCATCTGCAGGCAGGATCATCCCACCCACCATATCCATGGGATATAAGCCCTCTCTCACTTGGAGTTGGAGTGGACATCACCATCCCAGTCCCCTCAGGATTGGGGGAAGAACTATGGACTAGAGTGGACTTGACGGTATTCTCTTGTTCACATATGGTGATTCTAGCAATGCAAGAAATTATAACAATGAGGTGGAGCCAGTGGCCACTTGACACTTTTGGGGTAGGGAGGGGATGAGCAGTTGAAATACAGGGGCTTCTTTGGGATTTGGAGGTTGTCCTGAGTACTGTTGTGGCAACGGATGTGGGCCATTTTAAATCAGCACACACCACTCAGAACTGAGTGGGAGAGAGTGTGGTCTACAGTGTGAACTGTGGTCTATGGTTGATGGCAAGGCTCCAGGATGTGTAAGTTCACTGAGGGTGGTGGGCCACACTGTGGGAGATGTTTGTGTGGGATGTGGTGGGAGGTGTGGGAGGTGGGCAACATGGGAATCCCAGTGGGTTCCGTGTAATATTTTGGGTAATCTAAGCACCTCTTAAAATATATGTATATATATATATATATAAAAATAACATTTTTGTAAGCAAATACACATATATGCATATATATTTATATATCATTTTGCAAATGTTTGTACGTATTATGAGAATTTTGATTTTTACCCATAATAAAAAAAAATTAATTAAAAAAAAAAAAAAAAGTAATGAGAACTCCTAAGGGCATTCAATTTAACACAGAACAAAATATTTTCTAGAACGTGAATACTTTTTTCTGAAATTACAAATTCAATAGATGAACTCAGAAGAGAATATTCTCTGCTGAGAAACAAATTGCTATTTTGGAAGGTCAAGCAGAAAAATTATTATATAAAAGATGTGGAATTCATGAGGAATTAAGAAAAGAGACTTGGAGGACAGCTCCAAGAGATATGAATGTGAATAAAGTTTACTAGAAAGGGGAAGGAGAATATATGGAAAAGTAATAAATAAGTAAATCATAAAGGAAACTTTCTCTGAGCAGAAAAAGTTTCAACTCTTCAGGTTAAAAGGAGTGGTGGAACCCCCAAGTAAAATTAATGATAATTATTTTTTTTAAAAACCAGACCCTCAGCAATATTTTCTGATGAAATTCCTGAATTCCCATTATGGAAAAGATAATCTTACACGCTTATAGAAAGAAAGGACAAATTATTTAGAAAAGGAAAAAAACCAGCACAGAGGTATACTAGAGGTAAAAGCTTGTGGAAAAAATTTAAAGGTAGTTGAATGAGGACAGCATTCTAAGAATCCTATTCCCAGACATAATATCAATCACCGTCAAGGCAAAAGAAGAGTATTCTTAGACATGAAGAGACTCTGGAAGTCTATAGATTAAAAAAAATACATAATTTCTATGTTAAACCATCTAGACCATAGAAAAAAAAGATAGAAAACTTCCCAGATCCATTCAATGACGCTAGCTTAACCTTACTAGCAAAATTTTATACAAGATATATTTTTAAAAATGACAACTCTAGGCCAACTTTATTTATGAATGTAGATGAAAAAATTATAAATGAAACACAGGTAAATTAAATCCAGTATTATATTAAAAGGATAATTAATACACCATGACCAGAGAGAATTTATTCCAGGAATGTAAAGATTGTTCAATTCCCAGATAAATATGGGTTTTTTTTTTTTGGTGGATAAGTTGATGACATATAGAATTTAGGAAATTTAAATCAAAATCCCAACAGAATTTTTGTAGATATAGACACACTGATTCTAAAATATATATGGAAAGGAAAAGGAACTAAAATAACTAAAAAGAAATTTTTAAGAAGAATAAAGTTAGAGGACTCATATTAGCAGATATTAAGACTTACTCTAGGGACCAAAGGTGACTCAAGCAGTTGGACATCCACCTCCCACATGGGACGTCCTGGATTTGTTTCCCGTGTGCCTCCTAAAGAAGACAAACAAACGATGAGCAGATATCGGGCAGACATTGAGCAAAAAAAACCACGAGCAGACATGGAGCAAAAACAGCAGACATCAAGCAAAAACAATAAGCAGACATGGAGCAGACATGAAGCATACATCGAGCGCAGACAATGAGCACAGACAATGAGCAGATGAGCCAAAAAAAAATGAGCAGCGAGCAGATGTGGCTTAAGCAGTTGGGTGCCCATCTCCCACATGGGAGGTCCTGGGTTCAGTTCCCAATGCCTCCTAAAAAAAAAAAAATGCAAAAACAAGTAGACAACGAGCAAACAGATGAGGGAGCCATCTCAGGGTAGGTGGGAATAAATAAATAAAATAAAATAATAAAAATATATATGTTTAAAAAAAAGACCTACTCTAAAGCTGCAGTAATCAAGACAGTGGGACAGAATGAGATTCTAAAAATATGCCCACACAAATATGATTGACAGATTTTTGAGAAAGGTGCAAAAGCAATTCAATACAGGAAGGATAATCTTTACAAGAAATGGTGTTGGAACAATTGGACGTCTATATGCAAAATATTAACCCAACCTAAACATCACAACTTATACAATACAAAAATTAACTCAAAATGGATCATAATTCTAAATGTAAAATGTAATGTGATATGGGAACCCACTTTATGCATGATTTTTTTGTAAATTTTTTAAAAGTGAAAAAATGTAATGTGAAAGTTTAAAACTTTTAGAAGAAACTAGGAAAGGAAATCTTTATGACCTGGGGTTAAGCAAAGAGTTTGTCTACATCACCAAAAGTTGAATTATGAATAAATAACAAGAATTCTCAAGGACATTCAATTTAACATAATTCACCAACTAAATTCATTAAATTATGGTGCATAAATATTATGTTACAGTATATAGTCATTTGAAATGACTATGTTGAATATATTTTTGCAGTGGCATACAAAATAGGAGATTTTTTAGTAGTTGGGGGAAAATAACTTTTCCTCTATCATTTTTAACTAGTACCTTTCTATTCCATTTATGCTTAGAACTTTTATAAGCGTTGGATGTGGAATGTTATCAAATGACTTTTTAGCATTTGTTAACTATCATCTTTGGTAATCATATTTTTCTCTACATTGTTCACATAATGAATTATGTTAAAGATTCTGGAATAGGACAGGACTGTCTTACATAACCATTATTATACAACATTGTTTTGGAGGTTTTCCCCCAATGCTGCCAGATAAAATAGGATATAAGAGATAAAAAGGCAAAACTAATTTCACTTGAAAATTATGTGCTTGCATATGTAGAAAACCTAAAAACTATGAGAAAAATCTCTAAAATTAATAAGAGGATTTAGTGATGTGGTAATATAAAAGATAAGTACATGTTACTGGTGGAATTTTTTTTTTTTACATTTTGGGTAGAGTACAAACATGAAGTGTTTTTATTATATTTAATTACGGCCTTCAACAATATTCTGTTGAATCTTCCTTTCCCATCTCTTTGCATTTTGGGTAACTTCCATAGCTTTTTGGTTTCTTTCAGGAACAAAAAGTCCAATCCAGACTAGTTAAGTTTTAAAATTACACAGCAATAGATAATTGATCCGTCATCATATTGTAAACATTTTGTGCTGCAACATAATATTCAAAATATTCATTTTAAATTACTATATTCCATAACATAATATTTATGTACTGTAATTTAATGAAACGTTCCCTGGTTTGGATACATTATGTTTATTTCCAATGCCTAGCTATTAGAGATATAATCCCTTAATAAATACATTTTGAGTATATGGCTTCAATTTTAAAGTTATTTCCTTGGTAAAAATTCCCAAATATGTATGACTGCTTTAATATTTTCTAGTTTTTTTTCCAAACTCCTTTCCAAGAGGGCTGTACCAATTTGCACTGCTATTAATTTAACAATTTTGGTTGAATATTTCTCCCCTACCATTCTGATTGGGTAGGTTGTTATGCCTATATCTCAGTGTCACCTTTATCTTGTACCTATTATCCATATTAAGAGATGGGACATGCCCAGTGGTCAGCAAGGCCTTTTGTGCCATCCTGGGCAGAGGCGCTTCCACAGCTGATCACACTGTCAGTTGAGATCCCCCCTGGTTTCTACACTAGAACCCAGGCATTACCTTAGGATGCCTTGGGTTGAGATGAAGGAGCAATATGATGCATGTACTTTTCAGTGGTCAGGGCAGTGTGAGAGTGACCCCAAAAAGGCATAAACAGGACTTAGGACCAGTTCCAGCTTGGAATAAGATAGAGTACGTACACTCTACCCTGTCTCTCCCACTGAACACAGCTGTAACCTGTACAGATTGCATGGAAAACTACCTGAAGACACTGAAAAGTAATCAGTAGCAGGAAGATTGAGGAAGACCAGAATTTGAGTGCCATGAAACCAGCAGTGAATTACCTCTTCTTTTTTCTCCAGCATTCCCTGGTCTGGACTCAGTGCAACCTGAAACCAGGCTGTGGGCATTGGCATGGACAGACAGAGCTCCAGGAGAACCCTTCTATTCTGATGTGGAGAGTGGGAAAGGAAGAGAGAGAATGTGGACATCTCTCTCTCTCTCTCTCTCTCTCTCTCTCTCTCTCTCTCTCTCTTTTCTTTTTCCCTTTCTCTCATACTCCAGCTCCAAAACAATTTGGAGGCAATGGTGGTAGCAGTAGCAACCACAACAAGGGCTCAAAGGAGCCTAAAATTCTGAGGAAGGGAACCTTCTTCACCAATAAGAGGAGCTGTGATCCCAAGAGGTTAGGGTGAACTGTCATTTCTTCTTTTCTCTTTCTGTCCTCCTGCTGCTTGGCTGAGGACATGGCTGCACTGGTGGAAAGGGGGGAGCAGAGCAGAATAAATAAAGCCTCCCAGGTTTGGACTGGAAGACTGAAAAGGGAGCCCCCATGGAATCAGAGAGTACTTCAGGGGAGGAGCTCACAGACAGAGAGGAGTTCAAAAAGGCAACCATATAAGTTGTTTATGACTACCTAGCACACACACAAGCTGTGTGTGAATGGAGCGGATTATAAAAAGCATATCCTAGACTTCAAGAACTGAGCTATGGGATAGAACATCACGCAGTTACCAGATGCATCACTGAGTGGGACACAAATCCAAATAGTACTGTAACAATTTGAAACTGTAACTGATATTGAAAGCACAATCTAAAGACACTTATCATAACTTACAGCCAGAATAGGTCAATTGCTTCCAAAATATCAACATTCTACATATGATTTAAACAAAATCCAGAGTCCCATATCATGATTTTCAAAATATCCAGGATACAATTAAAAATTCCTTGGCATATGAAAAGCCAGGAAAATCTCAATTTTTATTGGAAAAGACAATTAACAGAATCATAATGCTAAAATGACACAGAGGTTGGAATTATCTGACAAAGACTTTTAACAGTTATTATAGAACTACTCCAACAAGGAAATGTGAATACTCTTGAAATGAGTGGAAGGAGAAATTTTCAGCAAAGAAATAGAAGCCAGAAAGAAGAACCAAATGTAAATGATTAAATGAAAAAATGTGATAACCAACTTAAAAAAAAAAAAAAAAAAAAAAAAAACCTCACTGGATGCACTTGAAAACAAAATGGAGATGACAGAGGAAAGATGAGTGAACTTGAAAGTAGAAGAATAGAAATTATGAAAACAACTACAAAGAGAAAAAAATTTGAAAAAAAAAATGAACAGAGCCTTATTCTGTGGAAACTGTGGGACAACACCAAGGACTATGACATGCATGTCATCAGAGTCCCAAAAGAAGAGTAGAGGAGGGCAATGAGGAAATAACATGTGAAGAAATAATGACCAAAAATTTCCCAAATTTGGTGAAAGATATAAGCCTATAGATTTAAGAAAGTTGCCAAATTCTAGTATAAATTGCTTGTATAAGTAATTAGAAAAGGTCTCAAATCAATAATTTAACTTCTATCTTAAGAAACTATAAAAAGAAGAGAAAGTCTGTATTTTATATATTTTATGCATATTTCTGTAAACTCACAACTCCTCTAACAAAAAATATTAATTAAAAAGAAGAGCAAAATAAATTCAATGCAAGCAGAAGGAATGAAATGATTAAGATAAGAGCAGAAAACAATGAAAAATCAGATGAGCAATAGGGAAAATCAGTTAAATCTAAGGCTAGTTTCTTTAAACAGTAAAATTGATAAACTTTTAGTCAGGCTGATCAAGGAAATAAAGGGAGACATGACAAATTACCAATATCAGAATGAAAAAGGAGATATCACTACAGATCCCACAGACATTTAAAGGTTGATGAACATCCCTGTGTATAAATTAGATAAGTTAGGAAGAAAAGTTGAATTCTCCAAAAACCACAAACTTTCAAAATTCAAACAAATGACTGATAACCTGAGCAGTCCTAAAACTAGGAAAGAAATTGAATTCATAGTTTAAAATATTACAAAAACAAAAAAATCCTCAGATACAGATGGGTTATCTGATGAGTCCTACCAAACATTAAAGAAATTCCATACACTTTTTTCCAGAAAATAGGGGAGGAGGAAACACATCTGAACTCATGTTATGAGGCCACCATTACCCTGACACCAACAGCAGACCAAGACAGTACAAGAAAACTGGAGACCAATATCCTTTATGAACATAAATGCAAAATCTCAAACAAAATATTAGAAAATTGAATCCAGCAATATATAAAAAAATGATGCATCATGACTAAGAGGTTTTATCCCAGAAATGCAAGGCTGGATCAATATTTGTAAATGAATCAAAGTAATATACCATTTTAACAGTCTAAAAAAGAAAACTCCCATAATTATATCTATTGATGCAGGAAAAGCATTTGATAAAATTCAACATCCATTCATAAGTTAAAAACAAACCAATCACTCATACAAGAAATAGAAGGGAACTTCCTCAACCTGAAAAGGAGCATCTACAAAAACCCCACAGCTAACATCACACTTAATGATGAATGAATGAATGCTGTCCCCCTAAAATTGGGAAGGAGGCAAGAATGTCTGTTCTCACCACTCTTATTCAATATGGTACTGTATGTCTTAGCCAGTGCAATAAAGCAGGGAGGCAAAAAGGCATACAAATGGAAGGAAATAAATATAACTATTCTTTTTCACAGACTACATGATTGTTCACAGAAAAGCTTATAGAATCTACAAAAAAAAAAAAAAAAAAAATCCCAGAACAAATAAGTGAGTTTAGCAATGTTGCAGGATACAAGATCCATGTGGAAAAATTAATCCTATTTCTATATACAGGTGTTTTAGTTTGCCACAGGGCTGCTAATGCAAAGTACCAGAAATGGGTTGGCTTTTATAATGGGAATTTTATTTAGGGTAAAGGCTTACAGTTCCAAGGCTGTGAAATGTCCAAATAAAGGCTTCAGCAGAGATGCTCTCCCACCAAAGTCAGCTGCCATGTAGTAAAGCAAGAATGTGGGTGATCTCTGCCTAGGTCTCTGCCTTCCCCTCCACGCTCACCGTCTCTTTGAGCCCAACTCCCAGAACTCAGCTGTGAGTAACCCGGCATAGGGCTTTTCTCTTTCTGGTCCTCTTCTCTCAGTCTCAGCTGCTCTGTTTTCTTCCCAAGTTCAGTTGCAAGTTATCAGGCATATGACGCATCTCTCTCTGGACCTCAGCTCTGTGAGCCTCTTGAAGGCTTCTCTCCTTGCAGCTCAGCTGTGGGCAAAACTGGCATCCTATCTCTCACATGGCAGGATCAATATGGCAGCTTCCTTTTTCTGTGTCTGTCACTCTCTCAGTGTCGCTGTTTCTATCAGACCCAGCAAGAAGGCAGGGACGCATCCTGAGTCATGCTTCACTGACATAGTCCAATCCAAAGGATCACACACCCACAGGAATGGATTAGTTCAAACAAATAATCTTTCACTTTTAGGGATTCACCAAATTCAAATTGCCACAACTAGCAAGAAACAATTGGAAACTGAATACTCCAAAAGAAAATAAATACTTTGGTATAAATCTAACAAAACATGCATAGGATCTGTGTACTGAAACTACAAAATGCTGAAGAAAGAAATCAAAGAAGTATTAAATAATGAAGATATACGGATTGGAAGATTCTATATAGTAAAGCTCTTACTTCCCCCCAAATGTATCTGTATATTTAAGTCAACTCCAATCAAATTCCCAACAAGGATTTTTTTGGATATAGACAAACTGATTCTAAAATTTATATGAAAATGCAAAGGACTACAATAGCCAAAACTATTTGAAAAAAGAAGAATGCAGTGGTAGGATCATTCTACCCAATTTCAAGATTTCTTATAAAGCTATAATAAATAAGACAATGCAGTATTGACTGAGAGATAGATATATAGATCAAAGGAACGGAATAATAGAATAAAGAATCCAGAAATAGTCCTACATAATTAGGGACAACTGGTTTTTGACAAAGCTGCAAAAGCAATTCAATGGAGGAGGGGAAGCCTTTAAAAAACATGGTGCTGGAATAATTGAACGTTAATATCCAAAATATTGAACTTTGACCTAAACTTCACACTTTATGCAAAAACTGACTCAAAATGGATCATAGATTTACATAAAAAATATTTAAAGCTACAATACCTTTTAGACACTTTTTTGAGAAAAACTTTGGAATCTAGCGCTTGGTGGAATTCCTAGACATGACAGCAGAAACATGATCTATTTTAAAAATTGCTAATTTGGACTTCATCAAAATTTAAAAGTTTTGCTCGTGAAAGACCCTGAAAAGAGGATGAAAAGACCAACTACATACTAGGAGAAAATATTTATAAATTACATATTTAACAAAGAATTAGTATCTAGAATATATAAATAATTTTCATAGTCAACAGCAAAATAAACAATCCATTTAGAAAATGGCAAAAGAAATGAACAGACATTTCACCAAAAAAGATATATGTATGGGATATGTGTATGTGAGATGATGTTCAACATCACTAGTCATCATGGAAATGCAAATTAAGACCACAATGAAACATCACTGCCCACCTATGAAAACAGTTAAAATTAAAAAGTCACATTACCAAATGCTGGCAAGGATGCAGAAAACTGGATCTCTCATACATTGCTGTTGGAAATACAAAACAACATAAAATAAACATACATTTACCATATGACCTAGCAATTTCACTCCTAGGTATCTATCCCAGAAAAATAAAAAATAAAAACTTATATCCACACAAAAGTCTGTACATGATTGTTCATAGCAATTTTATTTGTAACAGTCTTGTGCTAGAAACAACCAAAATGTCCTCGAGCAGGTAATTGGCTTAATAAACTATGGGGCATCCATACCATGGAATACTACTTAGCAATAAAAAAAGAATGAACTATTGATATATACAACAACTTGGTGGAAGTTGTGCTGAGTGGAAAAAGTCAATCTCAACTGGTCACATACTGTATAATTCCATTGATAAAACATTTTCAAAATAATGAAATCATAGAGATAGAGAACAAATTAGTAGTTGCCAGGAGTTGGGAGGGAGGTGATAAGTGTTGCTATAAAAAAGAGTAGCACAAAGGAGATCTTTGTGGTGATGGAATAATTCTGTATTTTGATAGAGATAGCAGTTACACAAATCTACACATGTGATAAGATGGCACAGAACTATACACACACATTTAACTAAATCAATTTCCTGGTATTGATTTTGGATCACTGGGGACCATTGGATGAATGGTACATGGGACTTCCTTGTGCTAGCATTACAACTGCCTGTGGACCTATAATTATATTTAAATAAACAGCTAAATAAATAATGCTGGCAATACCAAGTGCTAGCAAGAATGTGGAATACCACTACAGAGAGGAGTGAAAATGGTTCAGCCACTCTAGAAAACAGTTTGGCAATTTCTTATTAAGTTAAACATGCACTAGCCACATGAATCAGCAATTCCATCCCAAAGTATATATCCTAAAGAAATGAAAAATATATGTTCATACAAAAAACAAACAACAACAAAAAAAAAACTGTACACAAATGTAAATAGCAGCTCTATTCATAATCTCCCAAAAGTGAAAGCAGTGGGTGAATGTATAAGCAAATTAGTGCATCCATACAATGAAACACTACTCAGCAGTAAAAGGAAGTGAACAATTGGTACTCGCATCAACTTGGATGAACCTTAAAGGCATTGTGTTTAGTGAAAGAAACCAGGCTCGAAATGTTATATAATGTGTGCTTCCCTTTATTTGACATTCTCTAAAAGGCAAAACTCTAGTGATAAAGACCAGATGAGTTGTTGCCAGGGGTTAGGGGTAGGTAGAGGGTGTGACTGTAGAGAGCAGAATGAGGGTGTTTTTGGGGGTCATGAGAATGTTCTGTATCCTGATTGAGGTGCTGGTTACATGAATTTATATATATGTTAAAACTCATACAGTTGAGTGCCCAAAATGCCAATGTTATTTATTTATTTATTTTTCTTTTTTTTACCAGGAGGTCCCAGGGATGGAACCCAGGTCCCTCCATATGAGAGATGGACGCCCAACCATTTGAGCCACATCCACCCCCCTCCCACAATGTTATTTTTATAAAAAGTTTTTAAAATGTAAATCCAGAAATAAAATTTCAGGGAGGAAGGAAGGGAGGCACGCAGGCAGGCAGGCAGGCAGGCAGGCAGGACCCAGCAGAAAAAGGGAAGAGAAGAGAATTCACACTCCAAGTCCAGAACCTCTGCTGAAAAAGCAAGGGAAACTTGCAAGTAGAGTTTACTCACATCACACATTTACACAAAAAGAAACATAGGGTGCTGCCAAAACAACTATGTGGCGGACTTTGTAATTAACAGAATGTAGGGGGCATGGTGACTGGCGTCATGCTGTAGAATCATGTGGCTGCTACAGCCAAGAGGAAGCTGGAAGGAAAGGTGGCAGCCATGGTCCCATCTGCCTTTCCAGCAGAACTCACTGTGGCTGATAAAAGGTGAGAGAGGCTGCTGGGCTCTGTGATGCACCTGAAGTTTGTCAAGGAGAGAACAGGAAGGAGAACACCTGTATGTGTATATGACATACACAGTGAGAGAGGAGTGGAAAGTGAATGAAAAGACCATCTCAATCATTCTGACTCCACGCTTCCCTTCCACAAAAAACCTCTCCACCCTGGCCCTGCCTGCCCCTAAGAACATGAGTAAGTGAGTGAATGGGAGAGGAGGAGAGCCTGAATGGTTAAGACCAACCAGAACAGGGCAGCTTATGGGGCAGGACAGGAAACACCTCAACAGTGACCCAGAGACTTTGACATCTGACATGGTGTGGACACCTGGTTTCACCGATGGTCCCAATGAAGGAACCCCTGTACCCCTGCCCTTTTCTACGTGACTTTGCTGCCACTCCTCTCACCAACAGATAGAGTCTACTCCTCACCTCTTGAGGATGGGCTGGCCTTCTGTCTTGGTTTTCCAGCTGCTAAAACAAATACCATACAATGGATTGGCTTAAACAATGAGAATTTATTAGTTCATGGATTTGAGGCTAGGAGGAGTCCCAAATCGAGACATCAGCAAGGCGATGCTTTGTCCATGAAGATTGTGGTTCTGGGGCTGGCTGCCAGCAATCCTTAGCCCTTGGCTTTTCTATAGCATGGCTGTGCACACAGCAATTTCTTCTGTCTTCTCCAGATTCTGCTGACTTCAGCTTCTTCCTGTGGCTTTCTCTCTGTATGTCTGTATTTCATTCCACTTATAAAGGAGTCCAGTAATCCTGATTCACTTGGAACACACCTTAACTGAATAAACATTGTGAAGAGATCCTATTTAAAATGAGTCAACACCCACCATAGTACAGAGCAAGACCAAGAACTTGTCCAAAATGGGGTACACAATTCAGTCCACCCTACCTTGTTATGGATTCAATTGGCCAATAGAATATGGCAGCAATGATGGGGTGCCAGTTCTGAAATTAGGCCTTCAGAGGCCTTATAGCTTCTGTTCTCCTGTGATGCCATGCTCTGCTATGAGAACAAGTATTTCTTTGGATAAGAGACAATGCAGAGAATACCCAAGGCTGTCCTAGACCTGCCAACAGTTAGTTGATCCCCCATCAAGTGAAAATACAGAGCCAGGATCAACTTATCCAAACTATAGCTGGTGATCAGATGCCTGAGTGAGTCCAGGTAACAATGAAAGAAACATTCAGCTGGCCTGAAAACTCATGACCTGGAGACTCTTAATTTTGGGGTGGTTTGTTACTCAGCAATAGTTAAGTAATATATAGGAGGTGTCAGGAAAGGACAATTCCTGAAGTGGAGAAAGAGCCACCAAGAGAGAAGACAACACACTGAATCCAGCCTTCTCAAGCATCTCTTCTCTTCTTGAAAGGGGAAGAAGGCATCACAAATGGTCCCCAGCCCCACATCCTGGTGGCTATTACTTGCCTTGCAGCCCTCATGTGTTTTCCTGACAATATTTAGTCACAAGTGGGTAGAATATGGGACCAGTTTTCACCAGCCCCCTTCTCCTGGCAGGCATTTTCACAGGTTCAGTTCTACAGAGGAAACAGTCACTGAGATAGAATTTGGGGGATGATATATATATTAAGGGTCAATACTATAAAAGGTAGGAGGGAAAAGCAGGATTGGGCAGAAGGAGAAGTCAAACCATAAGGCAGGTCCAACAAAGCCTCAGACAACCTGGCAATGAATATTGTCTGTCAGAGTTGTCACACATATGGCTGAAATGGCCTGGCCTTTATGTTCCAAACTCACTCTGTCACTAGGGGTAGGTCATCCCTAGAAGGGCGTGACCTCAGATAAGGGGGTTCTCTGCAGCTGAGGCAAACCCTGAAGTTGCTGATAGCTGAAGGCTGCCTGCTGATCATACTCCCAACAGTTGGAAAGCAAGTCCTTCCTTGAGGAGGATATGGGCATGTATCTCTGCAAACCACAGATATGAATGAGTTCAGTAACCATAAAGGGTCTTTGATCATATTTTATAGCCAAGGGGCCTAGAGACAAACATTGAATCAAATCAACCAATATTTGTGGGGTGTTGTTACAGATTGAATCATGTCCCCCACAAAGATACGTTCAAGTCCTTACCCCTAGTCCCATAAATAGGAACCCATTTGTAGGACCTTGGAAGATGTTATCAATTAAGATAAGGCCAAACTGAATCAGGGCGGGTCTTAATTAAGTATGGTTGGAGTCCTTATAAGCAGAGGAAATTTGGACAGTCAGCAGGAGATGGGAGGATGAGTGAGTAACAGGAGGAGACAGAAGGAGATAAGCTGTTATGCAATGGATGCAAAGATTGAGTTATGGATTGCGGGCAAGCCACCACCAAAATGCTACAGATCTTCATAGAAACACGATCCTGCCAATACCTTAATGTTTGGCTTCTGGACTCCAAAACTGTGAGACGATAAATTCCTGTTGTTTAAGCCAATCAATAATAATTGATTTAAGCCAACCAGTAAAGCGCAGTTGTTTAAATCAGTGGTAGTTGTTACAGCAGCCCTGGCAAACTAAGACAGATGTTCTTGTCGCTATAAGGGTTACAAAGACTGTTTCCCTATTCTCAAGCAGCCCATAAGCTAGAGGGGGAAGACATTTCCAAACATCTTTAATAAAGACAAAATAAAATGGTCGCTAAATGGAAGCAGTGGTACAGTGTTCTGGGACAGAAAGGATATTCACAAAGAAGAAATAAAAATGTATGGCAGTGTAAATATTTTAGTATTGAGCTAAGGGTATAGACTTTGAGAGATCTTTGTTTAGTGAAGAACTTGAGTCATCGGGGAGGCTTCCTTGGAGAGGTGACACTTGAGTTAGACCCTCAAAGATGTACAGAAATGTATCACGGGAATAGAGAGTGGTATTCCAGTGGAGTGAGCAACATGAATGAGGCCAGTGTGTAAAGAGACTCCAGCCAGGATCTCAGCCCTAAGTCCCAGTCTAGCCCTTCCTCATGCACTGAGATTCCCACATCATCTGAGGTGCGTTCACACCGAGGGCAGGACTGAGCAGGTACAGAATCATCCTGTACCATGGCTACCATGATGCCATCTTGGAAAAAAAAAACCCATGGGACATTATTAATAAGCATGGAATAGTCAGCTTGGGACCCTGAACAATCTCAGACTTAACATTGAACAGGCACAAGAAGGGCTGTGCTACCTCCTGGTGTCCCTTGTGAGAGGTATGCTAGGACTGGCCCAACCACCTCCCCACCTTCTCTACCTCTGCTAGAAGTGAGAATGACAGCTCCCCTTCTGAAATGCCTGAGAGCCTCACCTTGGGCTCTAACTCTGAGACTCAATTCTGTGGCCAAGGAACTCGTTTCTCCCCCAACAGCCCTTGAAACAACAGCCCACCCTGGAAGCCACCATCAGGATTGGGAGCCTTTGAGATGACCCAGCCCTGTCCTCCTGCCAGCAGGAAGTGCTGGGGTGGAAGAGCCTTGGGTCCCAGGCGCCACAGACCCAGCATCCATGGCTGCCCATGAACCGCCTGGACCATGCCTGCATGCTCTTGCTTAGTCTTCACCACCAGAGGACCACCTCGCCAGGGGGCGCCGTGCTATTGTACTCCAAGAGAACTCAATGGAATCTATAGACAAGAATGTGAATGAAGCCTGGGAAACGTCTTCATTTCACACACCGAGGAAGCCCAGTTCATTTGAGTAACTTGCCCCAGGCCATATAAAGATGGCTGTGCAGGGATTTGAATCCAGATTTCTTTGTCTGACTGCCAAACCAAAGCTCTTAAACTGGCCTAAACTTTCTAAACCTCTCCCTGGATCCTAAGGCAGGGAGAAGGCCTCCCCAGAAGCTCCTCAGGGCACAGCAAGGGGAAGAGGCTGGCAATGAAGGTAGAGAGAGCATGTCCCACCTACCCAGCTTTTGATCCAACCTGAGGGCTGAAATGTGTTATCCCGAAATGGCCAAACCCAACACAAAAAGCAGCCAACTTCCTCCTCTGTGAAAAGAAGTTTGCATTTGCAAACATGATAGTCTAACTTTGGAAACACAGGATTTTGTCAGGCTTATGTTTGAGATCAAGTCTATCACCTGTAGGAAGCTTCTCAAGCCAAGCTCTGTGGGCTTAAAAAAATGTTTTTTCCAAAGCTGAATGATTAGAGGAATTAGCCTATTTGACTTGCTCAAGTGCTACTTAATCACCTTTGTTATGCAATCTATAACAAATGGGATACATTTCAGGACTTCGAGTGGCAGAGCAACTGGGCCACAATTATTAGCAGTAGCATTGGCAATATCCTCCCAGGATAATCCCCCTTAGTGCCTCCTGCATTTAATACGTTTCCCTTCCTGGCCTAATTCTTCCCATTCTTATTAACCTCCATGTCTCACATTTATACAGTACATTAACAGTCATAAAAAGCTCTTCTGTATATGACCTGTCTCCTCTGGGTAGTTTGCAGAAACCTTTGGAAGTGGGAATGCCTAGTAGGTGGTGTGTTTCAAGAGTCCTAAAGAGGCTTCCAAGGTAGCAGGTATAAATGGCCAGGTCCAAAGTACAGGGGGGTGGGCACAGATATAATTTTTTCTTATAACATAAATTAATTTTGGAGGTGAGGAGGCTGAATTTTCTCAATTCAGGAAAAATTCAGTCATTTCAGATTTAACCTGGATTTTTTCCCTCTCCCTCTTTCTCCCTAGGGAGCTGGGGGGAGGTGAACATACAGATCGTCACACTATGGGGCATGCGCTTGCTTGAGCTCCATCTGCACCTGTCCACTCCAGTGTCTGCTGGGCTGCACACCCCTTGCCTGGTTAGCATCCACTGCCACATTCTACTGGCCTTGGGCTGATGACCCACAGTCTCCGTGTCCAACTCAGTGAGGACACCCTCAAATCTGCATGCTTCTTGGGGGCCAGAAAACTCTAGGAGATGGGGAGGGACATCTCAGGACCTATCCCTGTGTCTACTGGACTGCTTTGGAACCTCACTGGTGCCCAGTGGGGGTACCCTATTTTTAGTGTACTGAATTGTGCCCTTCCCCCTCTAAAAAATATATACGTCCAAGTCCTAATCCTTAGTCCCTGTAAATGTTGCCTTATTTAGAAGTAGGGTTTTGTAGATTTGATTAACTTATGAACCTCAAGAAGAGATCACCCTGGATTTAGAGCCAGATATTATGAGATGAAGTGAGGACACAGAGATGAGAATGCCATGGGACCACTGAGACAGACTAGAGTGCCACATGCACGAGCCATGGAATGCCAAGGATTCTGGAACCATCAGAAGCTAGGAGAGAGGCATGGAACAGATCCTCCTTCAGCGCCCCCAGAAGGAAACAATCCTGCCAACATCCTGATTTCAGACCTCTGGCCTCCAGAACGGTGCAGTGGTAAATTTCTGTTGTTTCAAGCCACCCAGTTTGTGATACTTGGTCACAGCAGCCCTAGGAAAGAAATATGAATGTTCCCTCTTCCAGCCCTCCTGTGCAGCCCGTGCAGTTCTCCTGCTGCCCCTGGATGCCTAAACTCTTCTTGTGCTCCAAAAGTTAACTTAGAAACCCCAAACAGAGACTTGCATTCTATTATTCGCTGTCTTCAGCGATCACTTTCCTTCTCTGAGGGGTGAGTATGTGTGTGTCCACGTGTATGCCAGGAAGGGGCGCACCAGCGGAAGTTCTCAGTAGGAGCCGCCTACCCCAACATCCAGCATGTCTACAATCAAAGAAGCTGCTTGGCACACCAAGCCCTCTCCAGGAACAAAGCACTGTTTGCTGAGCACTTTGCTGACCACTGATTCAAGTTCTTTGCACATGGTATTTCATTCAGTCCTCATAACAAAATAGGCACTGCTAGTATTTCCTTTTCACAGCTGAGGAAACTGAGGCATGGGGAACACAGCTCCTTTCACGCCTTGTTCTTAACCACTTCCCTGGTCTCTGCTGTCTCACCCTGACATCCCTCTCAGCCAAGCCCGTGCGGACATGGCTGGGTGGGGTGTGCAAGCGCAGTGAGCGCTGTCTACCTGCTCAGACCCCTCCCTCACGCCAAGGCACTTGTTCCCCTCCTGCCCTCCCCAGCTGCTGCAGAAGCAGCTGACATGTCTCACCTGAGTCCTCTCCTCACCCAGGTTTGCAGCCCTCCCCAGGGGAAGCCCGCAGCTGGTCTATGTGGTGCCTGCACCCAGGGCAGCCCTAGAGCCCCGAGTGCACCTGGCTGAGGAAGCTGTTGGCAGACTCCATGGAAGTTCAGCGTCTCCCTCTGCCCTAACCCTCCCTGTAGGTGCGATTCCTGAGAGCACATCTCCAGCCCAGAGCCCATTTCCCAGGTACCATAGCTAAGGCAATGGTCATGCCAGTTGATGGTCCCACATTGGAATGGATGGAAAGCAGGCCGTGTGCCCCAGTGTCTGAACAGGTCAGCCCTGGAGAGACCCACGGAGTAGCTGCTTCCCTCCGGGCCCTGGGCAGGGGCTGCCAGGGACCTGACAATAGGGGCAGCTGTGGCTCCCTGCACAGCCCAGGGGAGGCTGAAGGTTGCACTCAGTGACTCAAGATGTGTTTTGCAAACTCAACTCCCCATGTCTTATGTAGTAGTGGAGAGCCTCTGGGAAAATCCCTGGGCACGGCAGGTAGGTAGTCTGGGAGGGAGGCTTCCCCTCAAATGCAGTGGGGCAGGGTCAACGGGCCTGCTGGGGCCAGGGATTTATTTGAGGCTCAGATCATCACCAACATGCAGGGTGAACTTGGCAAATGGCTCGCGTTCCCTGGAAGCCACCCCTTCACATATAAGAGGAAGGGCTGTGAAGGTCACATATACCCAGGGGGCTTTATGGAAGGTTAAGCTGCAAGGTCAGAGCCTTGCAGGGGTATTCAAGATCAAGCCTCCTCTCTCCTCAATTGGAAGGAAATATGGAGAGACAAGTGATCTGTCCCAGCGACTCAGTCCCAGACAATCAGAGAGAAGTGAGAAACCTTCCCACAGGAGCTCCCAAGGATTCCTAAGTCTGTGCCACATCGTGGAAAATGTTATTCAGCTGAGACTGTCAATAGTGGTTGGTGGCCTGTGGAAGCAGCCAGCACTGCCGAACCCCAGGTGTGGGGGTCTGGAGACCCACTGAGTCACTGCATAGCTCCCCATCTACGCGGGGTCCTAGGAGTCTCACTCAGGGCTTTCCCAAGAAACCAAAGCTGCCTCTCCCTACCACACACCCTTGGCAGTTTCAGGAGGTGGCAAAGAAGCTTTATGCCATCTCAACATCCTAAGAAAGTGGTTCCAAACTCAAGATGCATCAGAATCCCCTGGAAGACTTGTCAGAACAAAGATGGCTGGGTGCCGCCCCAGAGTTCCTGACTCAGTAGATTTGGGGTTGAGGCCTGAGAATTTGCAGTTCTAACCACTTCCTTTGAGAATGGCTGTTCTAGGCCAGAGGTCAGCAACCTAGGCAATTTATCCGAATCACCTGAGAGCTTTAAAAATACCAATGCTATTTTTTTTTGTGTAACATTTATGTAATCTAAGTATCTTTAAAAAAAAAAAATTTAAAGCCAGGAAGAAACATAAAAGCAGATAAAACTATGTGGACAAGCTTGGCTCAATAAATATTTGTTGATTGGAAAAAAAAAAAGAAAAGGAAAAAAAAATACCTATGCCCAGGTCATACCCCAGACCAATCAAATCACACTGAGATTGAAACTAGGTGTTGGTGTTTTCATAGTCTTCGGGTGATTCTAATGTGTAGAATTATACTTTAGCATGTAAGTATAGAATTAGCTCAATCAGTGTAGAGTTAAAGACTGTTTAGGGAGTAGAGATATGGGTGCATGGATGCCTCTGGAAGCCTCTGGAACCTTAGCTAGAAGTAGCCCCTGTGAGCCCCACAGGGCTCCTGGGCTGAGTCTGATGGCCATGGATTGTGGCCTCACCACTCAGAATGCGGTCTGGGACCAGCAGCTTCAGGCTCACTGGGAGCCTGTCAGAAATACAGGCTCTCAGGCAACACCCCAGAACTGTCCAGTCCAAATCTGCACTTTAACACATCCCCAGGGGACTCACATGAACATTATAGTTGAGAAGCACTGGTCTGTGAATTGGTGGGTTCTTGGCAGGACCTGAGTAGGGAATGGAGGCAAAATCCACTCGGACCCAAGGTTATCCCCAGGGCCATGGTATCAGCTTCCCAAATCCAGGAAACTTCTGGAAGGCTAGGGTGCTCCTGTTTATTTATACATACCTATAATGCATATGTACACACTTCAGAACTAACAAGGTGTTGCAGTTGGGCAGTTTGATGTAATTATGAATTCCAAAAATATAATTGGATCATGCTTGTAAACTCATCTGTTAATCTGGGCATGATTAAGTTATGATTAGGGCGTTGACTGGGCCACATCAGTAGGGCATTGAGCCCCAACCCTTGGTGGGTGGGGAATCAAATATAAAAGGCATGGCAAGAACAGAGTTGAAGCAGTTTTTGAGAAGCAGTTTTGATGTTGGAGAAAAGGCCCAGAAGAAGAGTGAGCCATTCACCTGATAGTCTACAGCTGACCTTGTGGAGGAACCAGAAGAGCTAAACCCAGAGAGAAACACAGCCCCAGGAAGAGAGGAACACGAGAAGCCTGAACCCTGGCAAACATCAGCAGTGTCTTGCTCCAACACGTGGCAATGAACTTTGGTGAGAGAAGAAACTTAATGCTTTATGGCCTGGTATCTGTGGACTTCTACCCCAAATAAATACCCTTCATAAAGACCAATCCATTTTTGGTATTTCACATTAGCACCCCTTTGGCTGACTAATACACAAGGATTGCCAGTTCTGGGGTTCCACCAGGCCCTCTCCCCACTCCAATGATTTGGCCAAACCCTCCAATCTGAGACCATCATGTCAACCATATCTGCATAGAGTTATAATCTGGTCCTAACCAAGGTCGAGCTCAGTGATCTTGAACATGGCCTACACACTAGGACCATCAGGATAGTTTTTCAAAAACTCAGATGCCCAGTCCACCCTCCAGACAATTAATCCGAAGTGCTGGGGGTGGGACCCAGGAGTCAGGATTTTAAAGCTCCCAGGTGATTGCAGTTGAGGACCATGTGCCCTGTAATTTGCCCTATTCCTTCTGCTGGCCTCCCTCTGGCCTCCCTCACACGGGCTTTATCAGCTGCCCACATGCTTCTGCTTCACCTCTGCATGTTGCACACTGTTGCCTGGGATGCTGGATTCTCCTGATTGAAACAGATTGTGAGCTTCCTTGGAGAGAGGGCATTGTATTCTGCACACAAAGCACATTTGATTACCTTTGCTGACCTTGCAAAACTGCAAGAGAACTACAACCCTTGATTATTTTAATCTGATCTGTGTGGTTTCTCAGCAAAATACCAATAGTGTGCAGCTGCTGCTGCCCAGAACATGGCCATGACACAAGCAGAGGCCACTGGGCCACACCCAGGGGACCAAGGCCAGGAAATTCCCCTTGTGCCATTCCTCATTTCAGTGGGGGCAGGCATGCAGGCAGCCTGGCGGTCAGCACAAGAACTCACTGTTGTGTTGCCTCTTGCATTATTCTGAAAGTCACCAGGGACAAAGACTGAAAGAGGATTGTTCAATCCAATGCGGTATCCTACTGCAAATCTCCTTGGATCTTGCCAACAATTTTATGCCATGAGCTAGAAGATACTGTGATTCCCAGTTTTAGTGGGCTGAATCATATCCCCAAAGATATGTCCTGATTCCTGGAACCTGCCAGTATTGTGGCAAAAGATGTGATTAATTTATGGAACTTGAGAGGAGGCACTTCTCCTGGATTACCTGGATGGACCCTAAATGCAATCACATGCATCCTCATAAGAGAGAGGCAGAGAGAGTTTTGAAAGTAAAATACAGAGAGGAGAAGGCAATGTGAAGAAAGAAGCAGAGACTGGAGTGAGGCAGCCACCAGCCGAGGCACGCTGGTGGTCACCAGGAGCTGGAAGAAGCTAGGAACAGATTCTCTCCTACAGCCCTTGGAAGGGGTGCAGTCCTGCCGACACCTCAATTTGAACCCAATTCTACTGATTTTCAACTCTGGCCTCTAAAGAACTGTGGAGAATAAATTTCTGTTGTTTCTGTGGTGGTTAGAGCAGCCCTAGGAAATAAGACCATTCCAGATGTGAAAAATGAGGCACAGACATTGAGCCCCTTTTCTAAAGTCACCTGGCTAATGGCAAAATTGGGGTTCCACTTCCCTTTCTTGACTCTGAGTTTGGGGCTCTTCTAAGGCAGAAGGATGTGCTGAGTGTGTACAACCAGTCTGAGGGTAGAAGCAGAAGAAAAGTCCATTCAAAGCTTAGAGGGTTTCTCTCAGAAACTAAAGCTTACCCTCAAAGGGCACACAACACGAAGCATGACTGAGAGGAAAAAGGATGGCGGGCAAGGAGAGGATTATGGGAAGATGGCGGAGTAGTAAGCCCCAGGAATCAGTACCTCAACCAAAACAACTATTGGACTGCTGGGAAATGTCTGAATCAACTATTTTCAAACTCCAGAGTCTAGCGGAACAATGTGCAGAATCCAAGGAAGAGCTGGATGAAGAGACTAATAAGTTGCGGTAAATATCTATGAATTTCACCCTCTATGTATGGTGTCATTCCCATCCCCCAACCGCACAGCAGGCAGCAGTGGGGACTGCAGCCTGGGCTCTGGATCACTGGCTGGTGATATAAGGTGTATAAGGACCTAGTTCTCCAAAAACTGGGGGTGTCTGGTCTGATCGCTGATCACAGATTTTGATCAGCTACTTCAGATCACTGGGGAACTGGCTCTGACCCCCCTCAAGCAAAGTTTGCAAAGGAGTCTTAAAGAAGAAGTACCTGATTTTTTTTCTTTTTATGACAGTTGATTTAAAATTTTTGATCAATAGTTGCAAAGTATAAGCTTTCTCAGGAATGGTTTCTGGCAAATTCTTTTTTATTCCTGTAAATGGGCTATATTTTCCTTTTCTTTGTGTGTTTTGTAATTTTTTAATTTAGAACTGAACTTTCTGAGTTTTATGTTGTTATAAGCCTGGAAATCTAGTTCTACTCCCCACTCCTCTGGGATTACTAATTATTTTTGTTGTTGTTGAAAACTGGAGTCATCAATTTGTGGCTTTTTCAAACTATTTTTGTTCCCAGATATCACCATTATACCAAAGAGAGCACAAGAAAATTACAGACTAATATCCCTTATGAATATATAGATGCAAAAATCTTCAACAATCTACTAGCAAACAGAATCCAAAAAAATATTGAAAGGATTATACATCATGATCCAGTGTGATTTATTCTAGGAATGTAAGGGTGGTTCAACATAAGAAAAATCAAAGTAATACACCACATTAACAGAATGAAGGAAAAAAACCACATGATTATCTAAATTGACTAAGAAAAGGCATTTAACAAAATCCAACATCCTTCCATGATAAAAACACTCAGAAAACTAGGAATAGAAGGGAGTATTCTCAATATGATAAATGGATTTTATGAAAAACCCACATCAAATATACTCAATGGTGAAAGACTGAAAGTTTTCCCCCTAAAATCGGGACAAGACAAGGATACCCACTGTAACCACTATTATTCAACATTGTACTGGAAGTTCTAACCAGTTCAATCAGAAAAGAGTAAGAAATAAAAGCCATCCAGATTAGAAAGGAAGAAGTCAAATTATCCCTATCCACAAATGATATCATATATTTAGAAAATCCCAAAGAATCTACAAGAAAGCTACTAGAACTAATAAATGAATTCAGCAAAGTTACAAAATATAACTTAAATACACAGAAGTCAGTTGGGTTTCTATACACCAGTAATAAACATCTGAAAGGAAATGAAGGAAATAATTCCATTTACAATAACTTCTAAAAGAATAAAATACCTAGAATAAATTTAACCAAGGAAGTAAAAGACTTCTACACTAAAAACTATAAAACCTAGCTGAAAGAAATTAAAGAAGGCCTAAATCATGGATTGGAAGACAATATTGTTAACTAACTAAATATTAGTTAACTAAAATATTGATCAGCCAAAGGGGTGCTGATGCAAAGTACCAGAAATCTGTTGGCTTTTATAAAGGGTATTTATTTGGGTTAAAAGCTTATCGTATGTGAATATTCTTGCTGACCTGATTTTGTGATAATCAGGGTAGGCTAAACATTCGCTATATGAGAAACCATGGGGGGCAGATGTGGCTCAAATGGTTGGGCGTCCGTCTGCCATATGGAGGGACCTGGGTTCGATCCCCGGAACCTCCCGGTAAAATAAAAAAATATATATATAGAAGGCGCATGGGCTGCCAGGCTCTGTGTGCCGGTCAGCCGCCAGGCCCCGGGAACCATGCAGCAAGATGATGACGTAACAGGAGAGAGACGCAGGGGAGAGACAAGATGAGATGCTCCGAAAGCTCAAAAAAAAAAAAAAACCAGGAACTGAGGTGGCACAGGTGGCAGAACACCTCTCTCCTACATCAGAGGTCTTTAGGATCGAATCCTGGCAAAGACAGGAAGAGGAGGATGAGAAGAAACGGCAGGAAACAGACACAGAGAATTGCCCAGCGAATGGATACAAAAAACAGCAAATGGGGAAGGGGGGTTTAAAATGAATAAAATAAATAAATAAATCTTTAAAAAAAAAAAAAAAAAGAAACCATGCATGTGTCCCCAGACCTAGTTTTTCTCCCTAGGTCTGGTTTTTAGAATGCTGGTGATAAACTAAGCCTGATTTATTATATGACCATTCTATATGGGGAAAGACTGTAACTCTGGGGATCTTTGGTCAACCTTAAGAGATATAGTAGGGGGACAGATGTGGCTCGGGTGGTTGGGTGTCCGTCTCCTATATGGAGGGACCTGGGTTCGATCCCTGGGACCTCCCGGTAAAAATTTAAAAAAGAAAAATATAGAAAGCACATGGGCCACCAGGCCCTATCCGCGGGTTGCACCGCCAGGTCCTGCGCGTGGGTGAGCCGCCAGGCCCTTGAGCCACGCAGCAAGATGATGACGTAACAGGAGAGTGACACAAGGGAGAGCCAAGACGAGACACACCGAAAAACCAGGAACTAAGGTGGCACAGGTGGTTGGACGCCTCTCTCCCACATCGGAGATTCCAAGGATCGAATCCCAGTGAAGAAAGGAGGAAAAGGAAGAGAAGAGAGGGCAGGAAGCAGACACAGAGAGTTGCCCAGTAAAGGGACACAAAAACAGCAAAAATGGGGAGGGGGGTAAAAATGGATAAAGTAAATAAATCCTTTAAAAAAATGTATAGGGAGGAATATACGGACTATAGTTAGTAGTAATACTCTGATGATGCTCTTTCATGATTTGTTAACAAATGTTTCACAACAATGCAGGGTGTTTGTGGGGGGGGTGATGTGTGGGAAGCCTGTATGGTGTTATGCATGTTTGTTTTGTAAGATCATGATGTTTACTGAGCACTTATAGTTTATGTATGTTCATGTATGAATGATATACTTCAATAAGTTGTTTTTTTAAAAAAAAGCTTATCCTTCCAAGTCCCTAAAGAGTACAACTCAAGGCCAAAGTCAGTTGCCAAATGTTAAAGCAAGATGGTGGGTGATCTCTGCCTAGTCATTCCGTCCTTCTTCCTCTTAAGGCTTCGTGGGTCCAGCTTCTTCTGATCTCAGCTGGCATAGGCCTCGTCTCTCAGGGCTTCCTATATCAGTCTGGCATAGGGCTCATTTCTTTCCAGGCTTTCTCAGCTGCTAAGCTGCAAACTATCAGGCGAACGGCTCATCTCTTTCTGGGACCGCAGGATCAAAGTTTTCTCCTCTTCCCTTTCTATGGAGCTCTCTCTCTTCCTGTGTCTTCTTCTCTGTGTGTCCGTTTATATCATCCCACCAAGGGGACAGGGACTCAATCCTGAGTCATGCCGTACTGACGTGGTCAAATCAAAGGCCCTAAATTAATTTAATTAAGTTAACTTAAAAACCTTTGAATTTAATACAAAGGGTATCACACTCAGAGAAAACAGGCACTTTACAGACATAATTTTTCTCTTTTGGGGGGGTTCATAAATAATATCAAACTGCCATACTGCCTAAAGTGATCTACAAATTCGATGCAATCCATATCAAAATTCCAGCAGCTTTTTTTTACATAAATGGAAAAGCTGATCCTCAAATCCTCAAATTCATATTGAATTGAAAGAGCTTTCAAATAGCCAAAATAATCTTGAAAAAGTTGGAGGACTCACACGTCTTGATTTCAAAACTTACTGCAGCAATTAAAATAGTTTGGTACTGGCACAAGGACAGACATACAGATCAATGGAATAGAATTGAGAGTCAAGAGATAAAACCACACATCTGGGACTAGTTGATTTTTTATAAGGATGCCGAGTCCATTCAATGGGGAAAGAGTAGTTTATCAAGAAATGGACAACTGGAAATCCACATGCAAAAAAAATAAAAAATAAAATAAAATAAAAAAATGTGGACCCCTACCTCTCTCACCATATACAAAAATTAATTCAAAATGGATCACAGACATAAATATAAGAATTAAAACTGTAAAACTCTTATGAAAAAACAGGGAAATATCTTCAGGGTCTTGTAATAGGCAATGGATTTTTAGATATTATACCAAAAGCATAAGTAATAAAAGAAAAATAGATAAAATAGACTTCATCAAAATTAAAAAAAAAAAAAAAAACTTTTGTACATCAAAAGACATCACCAAGAAAAAGAAAATACAACCTATAGAATGGGAAAAAATACTTGGAAACCTTATATCTGATAAGGATTTAATAGCCAGAATAGATAAAGAACTCCTGCAACTCAACAACAAAAAGACAACCCAACTTTAAAATAATGAGTCAAGGATTTGCAAATCTATTTCTCCAAAGGTCTTCAAATGACCAATAAGTATGTGAAAAGATTCTCAACATCATTGGCCATTAAAGAAATACAAATTAAAACAACGAGATACCACTTCATACCCACTAAGATAGCTATATTTTTAAAAACTGAAAATAAATATTAGAGAAGATGTGGAGAAATAAGACATTGTTGGTGGGAATGTAAAATGATGCAGCTGCTGTGGAAAGCAGTTTGGTGGTTCCTCAGAAAGTTAAACAGAATTATCACATGACCCAGCAATGCCGCTCTTAGGTATATACCCAACAGAATTGAAAGCAGGGAATCGAACAGTTATTTGTACACCAATGTTCATCACAGTAAATATTATTCACAATTGCCAAAAGGTAGAAGCAGCCCAAGTGTCCATCAACAGATGAATGGAGAAACAAAATGTGGCATATTCATACGATAGAATATTATTCAGCCATAAAAATAAGTAAAGTGATAGCACATGTTACAACATGGATGAGCCTTGAAGACATCATGTTGAGTGAAATAAGCCAGACATGAAAGGACAAATAATGTATGATTTCTCCTATATGAAATACTTAGAGTAAGTAAATTCATGGAAACAGAATAGTGGTTTTCAGCCGTGGGGAGAGGGGGAATGGGGAGTTATTGCTAAACGAGTATGAGTTTTGGTTTGGAATTATCAAAGTAGTCTAGAAATAGAGCGTGGCGAAAGTTACACAGTACTGCCAATGTACTTAATTTCAAAGTATTGTCCACTTTAAATGGTTCAAATGATATTTATGTTATGCATATTTCAGCACACTTAAAAATAAATTATTAAATTCTATAAAATTTTTAAGAAAGGATAGGGGGGCCAAAGGGTCTTGTGTGTGCAGCAGTCAGAGCTGAATCTCCCAGGCCTCTTTTCCCCACCTTCATCATCTATTCCACAAATGTTGACAATGAGCTAACCACAGGTCAATGCCCCAAGGCTGCAGAAGGGAACAGAGCAGATTTGGACCCTCTTCTCATAGAGCATTTGTTCCAGGGTGGAAGACAGATGACAAGCATGCTTGCTCACATGTATTTCCAGAGAGTGACACACACGGTGAAGAAGATAAGGCAGGGGAGGGGGCAGGTGGGGGCAGGGGGCAATGTACATTGTCACAAGAACACTTTCTGGGGAGAGGGCAGGTGAACTCAGACCCGGAAATTGAAAAGAATCCAGGCCTGGAAAGAGGAGCACAAGAATATTGCAGGCAGGGGAAATGCAATGTGGAACCTCGAGGTCGGGGTGAGCTCGATGTGTTGGAGAAACTAGGGGATGACAGGACCACGTGAGCAATGGAAGGTGGAGGAAGTGACAGAGACGGGGGAACCAGGGATGAAAGCTTTGATTCTAGGGGTCCCACGTCTAAGCAAGGGGTGGCATGATCTTCCCTATCAGAAGTACCCCGTAAGGCTTAATGTTCCCCCATGAATCCCCCACAAAACACAGAGCAAAAATTAAAAAGGAGCATGAGGAATGCTTGATTTTAGGGGCCACCTCCTCCAAAACGGCTGTTCAGAGCCACGGAGCATCCGATTTTAAAAGACGGACAGAGGGTGGCAGGCTGGGGGGCCCAGGAGGTGGGCGGGATTGAAGGCTGACCCCCAAAAGGCCGACGTCTTCCGCCATCTCTCCCCAGGCGGGAAAGGAGGCTCCGGGAGTGAGGGTGATGCCGCAGGAGCTGCAGGGCGCGCTCCCACCAAGGCTTTGCGCACAGCGGCTCCTCCCGCAGATGAAGCTGCAAGGACGGGGCTTCCGGCCCTGGTCCTTGTCCGGGTCCTCGCTGCAGCCTCTTCTTAGGCCAGCTGTTTCCACCAGCCCTTTCCGTGTCACCTCCTGACTTAACGAATTATTGCAACTTGCCATTTGGTGACGGGGAGAAATCTGCCAGCTCACAGCTCCTCGCCCCAGCCCTCCCTCGCTCCCTTTGCTGAGCAGAGTACCAAACCTTGAGCAAGACCAGGCCTGAGAACATGGTTGTGGGGGAAAGTTACCCATTTAAAAGAGGTAGAGAATAGAAGAATCTAGAATGGTGTTCTAGAGACAATAGCACCCAGTGATTCTCAAACTTAAGTGGGCATCAGAATCCCCCCTCCAGGGGGTTGGGGGGAAGCTTGTTAAAGCAGAGATCACTGGCCACTGCAACCCCTGGAGTCTCTGATTCTGGGGGTCTGGGGAGGAATCCCAGAATGTGACATTCTCCCCAGTCTTGCTGATGGTACTGGTCCAAGAACCACCCTTTGAGAACTGGAAGAGCAGAAGCTCAGAGAAGGAAGGGCCCTGTGGGCGCTGGAGCCAGCTGGGACGTGGGAGGAACTTTAACCACTTCCTCACTGCTTCCATGAGGTACAAAGTCAGCGGCATGTACCTAACACGGGTGCTGCTGCTTCTCTGCATTGATGGATCAGTTTGATTTTATTTCCAATCCCCTGTGGGCTAGTGCTCATGTGAAATATGAAATCACAAGATTGGGTGTTGCAGCAATGTTAAGATGAAATTTCTCCATGTTTTTCTCATCATGAACTCATAACAAAGAGTTCATGGAGTGGCACTGGCCTCCGGATCGGTCTTTGAAGGGAACAACCTAATAACATCCCCGATAGATCTTCATGCATCCTGAACACAGCAGAGCTCCTGGCACAGTCTGGTGAGAACCAGGGGAGTGCTCTCTGGAATGGGGACGTGAACTCCCACTGGAAAAGGACAAAGGAAAATTGCAGCATTGTGTCCACTCCAATAAAGGGCAAGCAGATGCCACCTCTCCACTCCTAAGCCCAGCCCATGGGACACCTTTCCTCCGTGGCTAAGGAGAGATGGTCCAGGAGGCAGCAGCAGACTGTGGGGCTTGAGGAAGCAGCCCTGACAAGGTCCCCTAAGAGGAACTAAAGCAACAGTGGCCACATCTCTCCCCACCTTGAGTCCCCACATCCCCAAGCTGTGCCCAAGTCCCAAAGAAGGGTCAGGCCTGGCCAGGATCTGCTGCCTCAAAGCCCCTTCAACTCAGCAAAATCTGGCTGCAGAACCCAGGATGCTCCTCCTCCCCTATTTCTCCCCCAGGGCACCCACCAACACCCTCGCCTTTAGGGAAGTTGCTCTATTTACCACCCCAAGCCTGGCATCTTTGGCAATGCCAGGTGAGCAATGCCCTGGAAGAACTAGAGAAACCAGAATCACCACATGATGGTCACAGGAGGCCTGTGACCCTGGGCACGTGCAGAGAATTTCCCCTAAGTGCCCCTGCTCTGAGTGGTTGTCTGTGCCTGGAAGGGAGAACCACAGGGACAGCAGTGAGAAACAGGAGGCCGCGTCAGCAGAGACCAAGGAGGCAGATGCTCATCCGTGAAGGGAAGGGAATCTTGTCTATTTTGCTTTGATTTTTTCTTGAAAGTATTTCTAAACAAAAAATCTCCACATCTTGCCTTTATTTGGTCTGGACAACACTGGGATTTCCACTTTGGCTTTTCCTTGGCATTCAGCATTTCTCCAGAATTCTCTAAATTCCCCCTTAAGCACCACACATATAGGGGTTACAAATGTGATGCCAAACCAGATCCTGCTCTGGGAGCACTTAGGGTCTAGTGGTTTGTATCAGTTAGCTATTGCTGCATAAGAAATCACCCCCAAGCTTATTGGCTTAAAAAACAAACAACCATTTGGCTTAGAAGCAACAACTCATGATTCTGGTGATCAGGAATTCAGGTAGGGCTCTTTAGGGACAACTCATCCCCATATGGTGTTGGCTGGTGCAGAAGGACTGTGGTTGGAGAGACTCACATGTCTGACCCTTCAGCTGTGATGGGACTCGGTCCTCTTATGTGTGGTCTCTCTCTCCACCTCATATCTCATCCTCCAGGGCCTCCTTCTCCAGCAGAATGGTGTAGGCTTCCTTACATAGTGGATGGATTCCAAGAGAGCGTAAGCAGAGCTTTAAAAATGACTGACATCTGGGTCCCACTTCCAGAGGGTCTGGTTTTATTGGTTTGGACTACAGCTGGGGCTTTGGAAATTTTGCAGTCTATCCAGGGGCTTCTCTAGTGAGGAGCGAGATTGCTACTCAAAGAGGGGTTCACAGGCCACCAGCAAAAGCACCAACTGGGAGTTTGGTAGAAATGCAGAGTCTCAGGCCCCAGCAGCAAGAGGAATACAAGTGGTGTACTTAGAACAACTGTCATTAAATGATGGCAATTTCAGCCAGAAAGGGCAAACATTGGAGCCGTGGTTCTATGAACCTCTTTCTTTGGCCACAGTTGTCCTGGAGCACAGACACTCCAGGTAATGCTTGGCTCTGTTTATCCCATGGAAAGGTTTTCCCAATACAGAAGAGAGCCATGTGGAGAAATTTAAAAGAGTCAAGAAATATCAACTTTCATTAGAAGTGCAAGGAGACTCAAGGGCAAAAGGAAGCCGATCATTTGTGCTGGGCCTGGAGAGATAAGGAGACAGTAGTTTGAGGCTGGAGCTGGTGACAAGGATGCTTGAAGGTGATTCCAGCTGCCCTTTATCAGCCCCTCTATTTCTTTTTATAAACCAGAGATGGTGTACTCCAAAATTCCTGACCATCTGCTTTTGTCCCAAGGTGGCTGAGGATTTCTGCAGAAACATCACACAACCTTGCAGATTTGATATAACCCAGAGTCCAGTCCTTGAGCTCTCTCAGCCCTAGAGCACCACTCTCCATGTCCTGCCCTCTTTCAGCCCCTAAACCTTTCTCTCCTGCTCAAGCACGAGTCCCTTGCCCTGTCTCTCTGCCTCGGTCCCTCCCATCTAGCTGCTGCACAGCCACCTCAGTATCCACTGAGAAGCAAGTCCTTGAGGAATATCGGTTGCAGAATGAGATTCAACCACCTTGGGGAGATGTGCAAAGCCGCCAAAATCTGGCTCTTCTTCCTCCTCAGTCTAAGCTTTCCCCCCACCCCTCCCCTCTCATGGCAGCATGCTCACAGTTTCCCCAGTAGGCAGTAGCTCTGGGAGACTCTTTGCTTGGCCTCTATCATTCCCACTGCTGGAGCGCCCTTCTTGCCTCCTCGTCCTACTACCCCTAGGCCTCCCCTGGTGGTCCCAGGAGCACCAAGGGAAGAAAGATGGCCCCTGGAGTCGAGCACCTAATGGTGCTACCCTATCACCTTGTTCCTGAAGCCATTCCTGACACCAGCGGGGTAGCCGATTGTGCTCACCCAGCTTCCATAAAAACCCTACCTGTGCCTCCCACACTGGACAACCAATTTTGAGGATGTACTTTTTTTTTTTTTTTTACAAAAAAAAGAATGTAAAATATTTCATGAATAATTTTTATATTGATTACATGTTGAAATGATATTTTGGATATATTGGTTAAATGAAATGTTATTAAAATTTGTTTCTCCTGTTCTTTCTTTTAATGTTTTTAATGTGGCTACTAGAGAATTTAAACATGCACATGTGATTCACATTACATTTCTGTTGGACAGCACTGGCCTAAGATTATTCTCCCAGGAAACCAACTCCCCTTACTAGTTATAACCTAAGGTGAATTATTTAGTTTCTCAAAAGCTGAGTTTCCTCTACCATAAAGTGGGAATAAATTTGCTTACTGCAATGGTAATCAAGACATTATGGTTCTGACACAAGAATAGACATATAGGTCAATGGAATAAAATTGAGAGGTGAGAAATAAATCCCTCTATCTTCAACTGAGTTTCAACAAGGGTGCCAAGACCCCACTCAATGGAGAAGGAAGAGTCTTCACCAAATGGTGCTGGCACAACTTGATAGCCAAAGGTAAAAGAACAAAGCTGGATCCTTAGCTCACACCATATACAAAAATTAACTCCATTGTTAAGAAAAAGAAAAGACAAGCCACAGACTGGGAGAAGTTATTTGCAAAACATATATCCAATAAAGGGCTTGTATCCAAAATATGCAAATAACCCTTAAAACTCAAAGATAAGAAAACAAATAACCGAATTAGAAACTGGGAAAAGAACTGAACAGACGCATCACTCAAAGAAAATATATAGATGGCAAATAAACATATGAAAAGATGCTCAACATCATATGTCATTAGGGAACTCCAAATTAAAACAATGAGATACCACTACACTAAAATCCAAATGGCTAAAATCCAAAACACTGACAACACTAAATGCTGGTGAGGATGTGGAGCAATAGAGAACCATTCATGACTGGCAGGAAAGCAAAATGGTACAACCACTTTGGGAGACATTCTGGCAGGTTCTTACAAAACTAAACACAATCTTACCACATAAGCCAGCAATTGTGCTCCTAGGTATTTATCCAAATGAGTTGAAAATTTATGTCCACGCAAAAACCTACACACAAATGTTTATAGAAGCTTCATTCATTCATAATTGCCACAATTTGGAAGCAATCAAGATCTTCTTCCATAGGTGAATGGATAAACTGAGGTATATCCATACAATGGAATATTATTCAACGTAAAAAGAAACAAGCTACCAAGCCAGAAATTGACATGGAGGAAACTTAAATGCCTATTGCTAAGTGAAAGAAGCCACTCTGAAAAGGCTACATTCTGTATGATTCCAACTACAAGACATTCTGGAAAAGGCAAAGCTATAGAGATAATAAAAAGATCAGTGGTTGCGGGGGAGAGAGGGATGAATAGATGAAGCACAAGGCATTTTTAGGGCAGTGAAACTGTTCTGAATGATACTCTAAGGGGGATACGGGATATTATGCATTTGTTAAAATCCAAAGCTGTACAACACAAAACGTAAACCATAATGTGAACTATGGACTTTAGTTGCTAATAATATATCAATATTGGTTTATGAATTTTAACAAATGAACTACACTAATGCAAGGTGTTAATAATAGGGAAACTGTGAGCAGAGGAGAGAGGGGGTATGTGGGAAGACTGTACATTTTGTATAATTTTTCTGTAATCGTAAAACTGCTTTAAAAATCCAAGTCTATTTTAAAAATTAACTCCAAAGGGATCAAAGAGCTAAATGTAAGAGCTAAAATTATAAACACTCTTAGAAGAAAACAGGAGTAAATCTTCATGACCTTGGATTTGGCAAAGGATCCTTAGATATGACACCAAAAGCATGAGCAACAAAAGAAAAGCAAATTGTACTTCACCAAAATGAAAAACTTTTGTGCTTCGGAGGACACCGTCAAGAAAGTGAAAAGGCAATCCACAGAATGGGAGAAAGTATTTGCAAAGCATATATCTGATAAGGGATTTGTATCTAGAATATATAAAGCACTCTTAAAACTCAATGGTTTAAAAAAAAAAAAATCTCAATGGTAAAAGGCCAAATAACCCAGTTTAAAAACAGGCAAAAAATGTGACTAGACATTTCTCCAAGGAAAATATGCAAATGACCAATAAGAGAAATGCAAGTCAAAACCACAATGAGATGCCACTTCACACCCACTAGGAAGTCTAGAATCAAAAAGTCAGATAACAACAAGTGTTGGTAAGGATGTGGAGAAATCAGAACCCTTACACACTGCTGGTGGGTATGTATAATGGCACAGCCACTTTGGAAACATTCTGGCCATGCCTCAAGCAATTAATTAAACAGAGTTATCATAAGACCTAGATGAAAACATATGTCCACAAAAAAACATGTACATGAATATTTATAGCAGCATAATTCACAATAGCCAAAAGGTGGAAACAACCCAAATGTCCATCAGTGGACGAATGGGTAAACAAAATGTGGTATATTCATATGTAATGGAATATTATTTGGCCATAATAAGCAATGAAGTGTTGATACATACAATAATATGGATGAACCTTGAAAATATAATGATAAATGAAAGAAGTCTATCACAAAAGAACACATACTCTATGATTACATTCGTATGAAAATATGGAATAGGGATATCTATAGAGACAGAAAATAGATTAGTGGTTACTTTGGAATTGGGTGTGGGAGGGTTGGGGGAGGTATATGGAGTTGTAGCTAAAGGGTTTGAGGCTTCTTCTGTGGTGATGGTTGCACATAAGTGCGAATGTACCAAAAACCATTGAATTATATACTTTAAGTGGATGAATAGTACTGTATATGAATTATATTTTAATAAAGCAGTTAAAAATAAATAAAAACTAAAATAAAAGAGACCTAGCTTCTCTCACAGTACCTGACATATCATAGGTGCTCCAAGCTTCAAACTTGTAGATGAGAGGAGGGCATGGGTTGCAGTCTAGAAGTCAAATCACTGCAAGGGACCTGGCACAGGTAAGTGCTGCTTTGGGGCAGGTTTTCCTTCCTCCCTGCTCCTCAGTGCTCTAGACCTGAAATCCATTGACCCTCTGGGTATCCACCTGTCTGACCAGTGTACCTGCAACCTTCAGCACTCCCAAACTCCTTCCTCAAAACTCCCTCTCCAACTCTCCCCCCATTTAGCTTCCAGCCTTTAATATATACGCCAAACCTGGCAGAGCCTTCCAAGATGGGCTGCCCAAGTAGGACCTTGCAGAAGGAGGTCTCCTTGGGACCCATGAATCATTCCACCTATTTCTGTTGTCACAGGCAAGCGCCAAACAGATTTTTTTCTCCAGCTATTTCTGGACCTTTTTCAGAAATGTTCTCGTTTTCAAAGATGAACTTCTAAACCAAGAGCAAATTACTCTATACGGGCTATTCAATTGGATTTCTAGAGAAGAAAAGCCCAGAGTTGGTTTGCAGAAAATAAATGCCATATTGTTCGGATGCCCCAGGAGCCAATTTCAGGACCTTTCATATCACCAAAGCTCAGTACCTGTGGAGTGATCCTGAATTTTCCCATGGAATGCTGTTGGGATTTGAGTGAGTTGGACTTGAGCTTGTAACATGGCATTTATGCTCAAGCAAGGCCTTCTCCCACCCTGGCAAAAGGGGGCAGGGAGAGCAGTGATGGTGGTCACTGGGGAGAGATCAGAGGACCAACAGCCAGAGTCACTGAGGTGAGAGGAAGAAGAAGTGGCTGAGAACTAAATTCTAAATTGACTTAATCAGACATGTATTGGCTCCAATCCCTCTCCCTATCCTTTGCCATAAAACTTTGCAGCCCCTCCCACTAAAAGCAGAATGGACCTCCCACCCATCCATGATTTGAGCTCAGTCTTGTGATTTGCTCTGCCCACTGGAAGGTGGGAGAAAGTGATAGCCTGGTCTCAGCCTTGTGTGTTTTCCACCATCCCCATGAGGAGAGCTGCCCCCACCCCAACCTGCACCCAACATGATCCCACATGAACTGCCCTGAGCCCAACTGACAGCTCAGGACGGTGGGAGGAGGGGAGGCAGAGGTCAATGCTGGCTGCCAAGTCCCTTATCAGATATATGATTTAAAATACTTTCTCCCATTTCTCCCCTGTGGATTGTCTTTCCATGTTCTTGATGCCCAGGCCCACTCCTGAGGGCCAGGGAGATTTGAGGACTGGAAGTAGCCAGGGGTTGGACATTTCAGGCAGGAGGAGGATCACGAACAAAGCACAGGGTGGGAAAGGACGGTAAGCATTTAAAGAACAAGGGGTAGCTCAATGCCTCTGTCACTGGAGACAAGCCTGAGCCTCCTTTGCCCCCACCAGCCTAAAGATGAGGGCAGCCTCTGGTGTACCTCCAGCAAGGGGGCCGAGGTGGCAGCTGTGAGCCTCCCAACGGCACTGCACAGAAACAGTTTCGATGAGACTGAACTAATCTACAACAGTTAACATGACAGAGAGGCTGGGAAAATGAAAACCCTTTGTGACAGTATAAAAACATGTCTGGAAATTCTTTGACACTCTTTCCATGGAAAACTGAGGCCTACATCCATGTGGGCTCATGACCCACTTGTAACTAGGAATCAGTGGTAGAAGTGACAATGTGACTTCCAGGCTAAGGTCAGAAAAGGCCACATAGCTTCCATCTCATCTTCAGGGACTCTTGCTGTAGGAGGCTGTCAGAAGCCCAACTATCCCAAGGCCGCCATCGTGTGAGGAAGCCTCTGCCACATGAAGAGGCAATACACAGAGGTTCCGGTCAACAGCCCTAGCCAAGTTTCCTGCCAGCAGCTAACACCAACAACCAGACCTGCAAGGGAAGTCTCTCCAGATGATTCCAATCCCCCCACCTTCCTTGTCTCAGAGGCTTGAATTCTTCCCAGCCAAGGCCTGAAACAGAGACAAGCATCCTGATGTGCCATCTGAATTCTTGGCCCCAGCATCTGAGAGCATGATAAGATGGTTATTTTTGCAATAAGTACCTGAAACACCTTTCATTTGGTAAATATTTATCGTACATGTACGATGTGCCAGTAAAGATGAGAGAACACCAAGCCCTGTCTCTAAGGGACAGACTTGTGTCATACACAAGGCAGGGCAGGTTCGTGGTGCTGTGTGTGTGCAGAATCTAGTGGCTGGGTCTAGCAGGGAAATCCAGAGAGCCTTCCTGGAAGAGGCTTCTGGAAGTCTGGAAGGGTAGACACTGCAGTGCAGAGATGGTGGGAAACTGCACAGCACAGTTATAAAGTTATTGGGGTCTGAGCTGCAGCAGTGGCTGCAGGGACAACAAATCCTGCTGAGCATGCAGCCAGGCCAGGAGCCTCTCAGCCTTGTCTATAATATCTTCCTCTCCCAGAAGCCATCACTCAGTTCCTTAAACTTACCCACCTCTGGCCACCTTAGCAGCCTTCTCGAATGCTCTTCCCTCTGGGTAGAACACTGATTCCCAAACCCTTCTTCTGAATCAGTCCCCCACCCCCACCCAAAATCCTCAGAAAAGCTTCCCTGAGGGGTCCTCTCCCATCTCTTCTATCTCACAGCACATCACAACCCGCAACTGTCTATTTATTTGTTAGCTTGCCTACCAGAAGTCTCCCCTGCTGGACTGGAAACTCCCTGAGGGCAGGAACAATGACTGCTTGGCTCACCCTGTGTTCTCAAGCCTCGCATAGTCTTGGGCTCATAATGGGCACTCAGGAAACAGTTGCTGGAAGAATGAGTCCATTAATGAATAAATGGCCTCACCTTGGACATCAGCCCTTCCCCAATCACTGATTTTCTGGATCCTTCCCTTGGGATATATTTCTGCCACCTTCCTCAAGCCCTATCTGTGAACCCAGCTGCAGCATTGCCCCCTGGGTCTGGAGGGAGCTTGCTGTCCATTGCCCCCCTGGAGCTCCCAGGCTCTTGGCCAGAGCTGCACACCCCAATTAGCAAAGTCTTTCTCAGTCCAGCCCCTACTCAGGACTGAGCCAGTGAGAAGGAGAGAGTGAGGGAGGGATTTCCCAGAGCTGGGACAAAGGAGAAACGTACAGACAAGCCACAGAGAACTTCTCCAGTTGCCAGAATCCTAACCCTTCATCTCAAGAAGAATCGCATGCATCCGATACTTATATATATATATATTTTTAAAGGGTAAGCCTAAATGTTTATTTGTTATCATTAGAGAGAAAGAGAGGGAACACTGAAAAATATGCATTTATTTTCTTCAAAACCAAATGGTGGGCCATGATTATTATATGTAAAGACTAACCAATGCATAAAACCAATGCATAAAACACTGGATGTGATGAACAGTTACAAAAGCCAAACAACAGTTCATCCCAAAATTCCTGATATAAACAACCTAAAGAACCACTCCTAAAATCATGCTTAGGCAAAATCTGCCTGGAACACATTGGGCACAGCATATACAAAGACATATACTACTTTCAAGTACAAAAAACTTTTCAGAAAACACTTGGCAAAATTCCATAATTTATATTGAAAAAGAACGCTGTTTTATGAACAAAAGAAACTCAAGAGAAAAAAGTGACCAGAGTATTATTTCTTACAGATAAGACAACTAATGTCCTCACATCTCAAAATCCTTTACAAAAGGAAATAAGTTCTAGTTCAGGATTTTTTTTAATCTGTTATTTCTTTTTTTTCTTTTTCTTTTCATCTGCATCCATCTTAAGCTTAACTTCTTCAGCTGTAAGTGCTCCCAGTTTCTTATTCTTTGCTTTATTAACCTTTTCCTTGATAGCAGCCACATCAATTTTAATTTCAGTAGAACCTTCCTTAGGTTTCACAACTGGTTTTTCTTTTGGTGGAATAAAAGCTTTGTTTCTTTCCTCTTGTCTCTTATTAAGAGCTTCTGCTTGTTTAGCCTTTATTGTTTCCGTTTTCTGTCGCTTTTTCTGACTTGCCTTCAAGAAGTATTCACCACTAGCCAATTCTTTATCAATCTGACTTTCTGGTTGTGGTGGTGGGAATGGTGTATACTCTTTTTTAACAGTTTTTCTCTTTGGTTCCTTGCGTTTGTTCACATTTTTGTGTTTGAACTGTGGCAAAAATCTTTCCCAACTTTGTGATCTTAACTCAGAATCTTTTGTCAACTCTCATTTAATCATTAAAGTTTTAATGTTATAAATTGGATGAATATTCTTCATAGTATCTAAGACTACTTTTCGAACCTCTTTTAAGCCATTAAAAGGTCCAATCGCTGAAACTGTGTTTCCCTGAACCATAATGTAACAGTTTGTTAAGAGTTCCAATGCCTTCAGTGTAGATCCTTTGGGACCAATAAGCCGTTGTCTTCTTTTTACAAATCTTTCTTTATTTCGTACTAAAGAACCTATTTTGATGATGTCACATGCAACATCATCCTGAAGAATACGGACTGCCTGTTCAAATGAAACACTCCTTGCTAAAAGTTTTATTAGGTCTCTGGCCCTAATGATGACATATGGATCAAAAGTCTTCTTTGTTGTACAAACAGTCATGCTGCCCTCGATCAGGTCCAAGGTTGCATTAATGTGCTCGGTTCTCTGGCTTCAGCTTCTGGTTTCGAAATTCAGATTTCCCAGACGCTGTGCCTGTCCCGTTTGCTGAAGAAGACGCCATATTTAAATTGCTTCCTGGAATTCCGAAAGTGGAATAACTCTTAAATCCTACCGGCTAAAATGCCTACCACTCAGAACGAGTTCCGCGGAACTTCAGTGAAGAGAAGATCTGCCCAGATACTTATATTTAGATGGGAAAAGATTTTACCAGATTTGACAAGGTCATTTCACCAAAGTGGTTCCAGAGATGACAAAACATGAGTGTCCAGGGAGGTTGGCTTCTCCCTGGAGACACTGGGAAGCTTGACATTTGAGATGGGAGGAGAGGAAGAAGGGACATGCAAGGAGATAGGATATCGGGCTCTGCCTACAGTTGGTGGCTTCGGAGACATTGTCCCCCCAGGGCTGTGTCATCTCCTTAACAGACATAGAGACGGTATGTCACGTCTAAATATAGCCAGGAGGATATTATACAGAATTATTCAACAGGGATGCAGAAAGCTGCTGCTCATCACCATTCTGCCTGGCTTGATTCCACAAGCAAATGAAGAACCTTTGTCACTTCCAAGTGTCCCTTTGCTAAATATTGGTGCCAAGAGTACCAAGAGAGACAAAGAACTCCCCCTGCACTGGATTTCCCGCAGCTTTCTGACATTTCCCTTCTCCCCATAGGTCTTTCTGGTAAAAAGAAAGCAAAGTTAGTGTGTGAGACAAGCTATTTCAAGGGAAAACTGTGGAACCAGGAGAGTCACTGATTTGGCTTGAGAATCAAGGCAAGGCCGCAATAAAAGATCTTTGCTTGCCCCCTTATGCACGGAATTTCATCCCTGGTGTGGAATTAGTTTCAGATCCACAAAAGTACATCAGAAACCACAGCACTGTACTACATATGTGAGTGTGGTTAGAAGAGGAAATGTTAGGTTAATAACATTAATAAAAAAATTTTTTTAAGCCATGGACTCTCTTTGCCACATCTAACGCGGTAATGAAGGCCATTCTCAGCAACCAGACTGTCGACTTCCAGAAAATGTCAACATATGCTGAAGGGAGACACAATATTGTGAAGGGCCCCAGAGGGACCCTGCAGAGGGGCTGCAATCACATCAGTGTGGAACTCAGTCTACTTGGGAAGAAAAAGAAGAGGCTTCGGCTTGAGCAGTGGTGGGGAATAGGAAGGAACTGGCTACAGTTCGCACTCTCCGTAGTCACGTACAGAACACAATCGAGGGTGTCACACTGGGCGTCCGTTACAAGATGAGGCCCGTGTGTGCTCAGTTCCCCATCGATGTTGTTACTCAGGAGAGTGGGTCTCTGGTTGAAATCTGAAATTTCTTGGGTGAAAAATATATTCTCAGGGTTTGGATGAGGGCAGGTGTTGCTTGTTTGTTATCTCAAGTCCAGAAAGGTGAGTTAATCCTTGAAGGAAACGATGTTGAACTTGTATCAAACTTGGCTGCTTTGATTCATGCATGGGCAGCTGGTTCTGCTTCTCCTCTTGTTAGATGGTGTCTCAAGAAATAAGCAGTTGGAGAGATGCTGAGACTTCAGAACTCAAGGGATGGCAGGATGAGGACAGGGCTGCAGATACCCTTATGGGCCAGTATTAACTTCTGCATTTGAACTTCACCATATACCCACACCTTTCACACCCCCAAATCCCATGATTGCACTTTGAAGGAAAGAGGTTTTCCTGGTGATCACAATATTCTACCACTTTTAGGAAAACCATTACAAGTGTGTCTCATTAATCCACACAAAGTTCTCATGAGAGCACCATGAGGGAACCATAGTCATATATATTGCCTAGGAAAACAGTCAGCCTCCCAGGAGAATATGGCTGCAGGTGCAGAGTTGCAAAGTCTGGAATTTTCTTAATTTAAAGAATATTATTGTATTGATTAAGCATTTATTCCAGAGGAAGCAGGATCTTAGTAAATGATTCATGGGGTTAAAAAGAGAGAAAGAAAACACCTTGCCCTAAAAGGTAAGTTACCTCAGGTAGACCCCCTAATCAGAAATTAAGGGTCAGAGGATGGTAAGAGTTATTTGGAGATGTGGATGAAATGTAAATGAGGGAAAGAGTGAAAAGATGGAATTTAAATGATCAGGTGCTGGACAAGAAGAAAACCTTCTAAGTACTTAGATACAATGTTGTTGTTGTTGTTTTAAAGATTTATTTACTTATTCCCCCCCCCCCCCATTGTCTGCTCTCTCTGTCCATGCGCTGTGTGTTTTCCTTTTTTTTTTTTTTTTTGGATCAAACAATATGTTACACAATATATTTGGTTCATAGTAACACATTCATACAGTACTTGTCCTTTTGTGTCTGGCTTGCTTCACTCAACATAATGTCCTCCAGGTTCATCCATGTTGTCATATGCTTTATGACTTCATTTCTTCTTACACCTGCATAATATTCCATCGTGTGAATAGACCACAGTTTGTTTATCCATTCGTCTGTTGATGGACACCTGGGTTGTTTCCAACTTTTGGCAATGATGAATAATGTTGCTGTGAACATCAGTGTGCAGATGTCTGTTCATGTCACTGCTCTCAGTTGTTCTGGGTATATACCCAGTAGTGGTATTGCCGGGTCACATGGCAAGTCGATATTCAACTTCTTTAGGAACTGCCAAACAGTCCCCCACAGTGGTTGTACCATCCTGCATTCCCACCAACAGTGAAGAAGTGTTCCTATCTCTCCACATCCTCTCCAACACTTGTAGTTCTCTGTCTTTTTAATAGTGGCCATTCTGATAGGTATGAAATGATATCTCATTATAGTTTTGATTTGCATTTCCCTAATCATGAGTGATATTGAGCATTTCTTCATGTGGTTTTTTGCCTTTTGTATTTCTTCTTTGGAGAAATGTCTGTTCAAGTCTTTCGCCCAATTTTTAATTGGGTCATTTGTCTTTTTATTGTTGAGTTGTAACATCTCTTTATATATCCTGGATATTAAACCCTTATCAGATATGTGATTTCCAAATATTTTTTCCCATTAAGTTGGCTGCCTTTTCACCCTTCTGACAAAGTTCTGTGAGGTGCAAAAGTGTTTAATTTTGAGGAGGTCCTATTTATCTATTTTTTCTTTTGTTGCACGTGCTTTGGGTGTAAGGTCCAAGAAACCACCACCTACTACAAGGTCTTGAAGATGTTTCCCTACATTTTCTTCTAGTAGTTTTATGGTCCTGGCTTTTATATTTAGATCTTTGATCCGTTTTGAGTTTATTCTTGTATAGGGGGTGAGATAGGGGTCCTCTTTCATTCTTTTGGTTATAAATATCCAGTTCTCCATTTGTGAAGAGACTGTTTTTTTCCCATTAGTGTGGGCTTGGTAGGTTTGTCAAAAACCAGTTGACTGTATAGGTGAGGGTTTATTTCTGAGTTCTCAATTCTATTCCACTGATTGATGTGTCTATCTTTATGCCAGTACCATGCTGTTTTGACCACTGTAGCTTTGTAATATATTTCAAGGTCAGGCAGTGAAATTCCTCCCACATTGCTCTTCTTTTTTAGAATGCTTTTGGCTATTCGGGTGCACTTACCCTTCCAGACGAATTTGGTAATTGCCTTCTTTAATTCTGTAAAGTAAGCTGTTGGGATTTTGATTGGTATTGCATTGAATCTATAAATCAGTTTGGGCAAGATTGACATCTTCACGATATTTATTCTTCCAATCCATGAACACGGAATGTCTTTCCATTTGTTTAGTTCTTTTAAAATTTCTTTTAGCATTGTTTTGTAGTTTTCTGCATATAGGTCCTGTACTTCTTTGGTTAAATTAACTCCTAGGTATTTAAGTCTTTTTGTTGCTATTGAAAATGGAATTTTCCTCCTGGTTTCCTCCTCAGGTTGTTCAGTACTAGTGTAAAAAACATTACTGTTTTTTGCATGTTGATCTTGTATCCTCCCACTTTGCTGAACTCATTTATTAGTTCAAGTAGCTTTGTCATGGATACTTCAGGATTTTCTAAGTACAGGATCATGTCATCCCCAAACAGTGAGAGTTTTACTTCCTCTTTCCTATTTGGATGCCTTTAATTTTTTTGTCTTGTCTAATTGCCCTAGCTAGAACTTCTAGTACAATGCTGAATAACAATGGTGACAGTGGGCATCCTTGTCTTGTTCCCAATCTTAGAGGGAAAGCTTTCAGCCTTTCCCCATTGAGTATGATGTTGGTTGTGGGTTTTTCATATATGCCTTTTATCATATTGAGGAATTTTCCTTTTATTCCTATCTTTTGAAGTATTTTTATCAAAAAAGGATGGTGGATTTTGTCGAATGCCTTTTCTGCATCTATTGAGATGATCATGTGGGTTTTTTCCTTCAATTTGTTAATGTGGTGTATTACCTTGATTGATTTTCTTATGCTGAACCAGCCTTGCATACCAGGAATAAATCCCACTTGGTCGTGATGTATAAGTCTTTTGATATGCTGTTGGATTCGATTTGCAAGTACTTTGTTGAGAATTTTTGCATTTATGTTCCTTAGAGAGATTGGTCTGTAATTTTCTTTTCTTGTGGAATCTTTATCTGGCTTTGGTATTAGGGTGATGTTGGCTTCATAAAATATGTTGGGTAATTTTCCCTCCTCTTCAATGTTTTGGAAGAGTTTAAACAGGATTGGTGTTAATTCTTTTTGAAATGCTTGGTAGAATTCACCTGTGAAGCCATCTGGTCCTGGACTTTTCTTTGCTGGGAGATTTTTGATGACGGATTCAATCTCCTTAATTTGTGGTTGGTTTGTTAAGTTCTTGTATTTCTTGTAGCGTCAGTGTAGGTTGGTTATGCGTTTCTAGAAATTTGTCCATTTCATCTAGGTTGTCTAGTTTGTTGGCATATAGTTTCTCATAATATCCTCTTATGATTCTTTTTATTTCTGTGAGGTCATTTGTAATTTCTCCCCTTTCATTTCTGATTGTATTTATTTGCATCTTCTCTCTTTTTTTTCTTTGTTAGTGTACCGAGGGGTTTGTCAATTTTATTGATCTTCTCAAAGAACCAGCTTTTGGTTTTGTTGATTTTCCCTATTGTTTTTCTGTTCTCATTTTCATTTATTTCTGCTCTAATCTTTATTATTTCTTTCCTTCTGCTTGCTTTGGGATTGGTTTGCTGTTCTTTTTCTAGTTTCTCAAGTTGTTCAGTTAAATCTTTGAGTTTATCTCTTTCTTGTTTTTAAATATAGGCATTTAGGGCTATAAATTTCCCTCTCAAGACTGCCTTCGCTGTATCCCATAAGTTTTGATACATTGTGTTCTCATTTTCATTTGTCTCAATATATTTACTGATTTCACTTGCAATTTCTTCTTTGATCCACTGAATATTTAGGAGTGTGTTGTTCAGTCTCCACACATTTGCAAATTTACTTTTTTCCTCTCTGTTATTGATTTCTAGTTTCATTCCATTATGATCTGAGAAGGTGCTTTGTATAATTTCAATCTTTTTATGTTTATTGAGAGCTGAATTGTGACCTAACATGTGGTCTATCCTGGAGAAAGATCCATGGGCACTTGAGAAGAACGTATATCTTGCTGAGTTTGGATGCAGTGTTCTGAATATGTCTGTTAGGTCTAACTTGTTTATCATACTGTTCAAGCTCTCTGTTTCTTTGTTGATCTTCTGTCTAGTTGTTCTATCTAATGATGTGAGAGGGGTGTTGAAGTCTCCGACGATTATTGTAAAAATGTCTATTTCTCCCTTCCGTTTTGCCAGAGTTTGTCTCATATATTTTGGGGCACCCTGGTTAGGTGCGTAGATATTTATGACTGTTAATCTTCCTGGAGGATCATCCCTTTTATTAATATATAATGGCCTTCTGTATCTCTTATCACTTTTTTGCATTTAAAGTCTGTTTTGTCTGATATTATTATAGCTACCCCTGCTCTTTTCTGTTTACTATTCGCATGGAGTATCTTTTTCCAACCTTTTACTTTCAGCTGGTTTGTATCCCTGAGTCTGAGGTGAGTTTCTTGTAAGCAGCATATGGATGGCAGCCTGTATCTTTTGATTGGGGAATTTAATCCATTCACATTCAATGATATTACTGAAAATGCACTGGTTATTTCCTCTATTGTATTCTTTGGTTTTCATATGTCATCTTGTTTTTGTTTCTCTTTTTACTCTTTTGGTTATCCTTTCTGCTTTTCTTTCTTCTATATTCTCCTCCAAAGCCTCTCTCTCCTGTCTTTTTCTTTCAGGTTCTAAGGCTTCCTTTAAAATTTCCTGCAACTGTGGATTCTTTTTTGCAAACTCTCTTAGTTTCTGTTTGTTTGTGAATACTTTATACTCACCTTCATATTTGAAGAACAGTTTTGCTGAATAAAGAATTCTCGGCTGGCAGTTTTTCTCTTTCAGTTTCCTAATTGTATCATACCACTCTCTTCTCACCTACATGGTTTCTGAAGAGAAATCTGCACTAAGTCTTACAGGATGTCCTTTGTACGTGATCATTTGCTTCTCTCTTGCTGCTCTGAGAATTTTCTCTTTATCTTTTACATTTGACATTCTGAATAGTAGGTGTCTTGGCATAGGTCTATTTGGATTTATTCTGATTGGGGTACGGTGTGCTTCTTGGACATGTAAGTCATTTCTTTTGTGAGAATTGGGAAATTTTCAGCTATTATTTCCTCAAATACTCTTTCTGCCCCTTTTCCTTTCTCTTCCCCTTCTGGAACTCCCATTACACGTATGTTGTTGCGTTTTGTGTTGTCATTCAACTCTCTGAGCCCCTGATCCATTTTTTCCATTCTTTTCTCTCTCTGTTCTTTTCTCTCTTCAATTTTAGCTGCTCTGTCTTCAGTATCACTTATTCTTTCTTCTATCATTTCGAGTCTGCTGTTGTATGCCTCAAATGTGTTTTTGACTTCACCTATTGTGTCTTTCATTCCCATGAACTCCGTTAATTTTCTGTTCCAGATTTCAAATTCTTCTTTGTATTCGCTCAATGTTTTCTTGATGTCATTTTTCTCTTTAACTATATTGTCTTTCAACTCATTAATTTGATTTTGGAAATTTGTGCTCATCACACTGATTAGTCTCTCAAATTCTGCATCTCTTCTGGGACTTTGATGTATTCCTTTTCTTGAGCCATGTCTTCTATTTTCTTAGTATGGCTCGTAATTTTTTGCTGGTGCTTAGGCATCTGGTTAGGTTGTATTTTACTTAGATGCTCTATCTCTTTCTCTTTTATAGGGTTTTAGTGGCAGGAGGCTGTGAGTTACCACAGCTCTTTGATTTTTGGCTCATCCTTGATTGCTAGAATTGTCCTGCTGGTTGCTCAAAACTGGGCACTGGACCCTTAACTGGTTGTAGAGTCGTTTCCTAGGGCCTTGGGCAGGGAGGTTATAGAGGCCAGGAAAAGCCTCTCCTATTTAATTTTCTCATATGCACTTCCTTGGTCTGCCAGGTGATGGCGCTTGTTGGCAGCCCTCAATTCAATGCCTGGTCGGAGTGTATTTGTTGTGACACAGACCAGATCAATGTGGTAGAGCTTCCTGTCTGGAGGCTAAGAGCCTTGTAATTCAAACTTTCTGAGACAGTTCTCTAGTCTTCTCTGACAGCCCCCTCCCTTTTCCCAGCTAGGAAATATTTACTCTCCCCCTCTGAATCCTCAACAATCAGTCCTTGTTAGTAGAGGAGATTAGGAGGTTTGTATATCTTTAGCCCCTTGCAGGCTCCAAGGCAAACAATGGCGCAGCCCCACCCAGCCTGGAAGGGCTTTCGGGACAGGGTAGTCCAAACCTTCGAGTCAAAAGCAGGGTCAGCCTCAGGCTCTCTCTCCCCTCTCTTGTGGAGTCCTCAACAATTAGTCCAGGCTAAAAGAGAGGGAGGCTGCGAGGGTCGATTTCTCCAGTCCTTCCTAGGCTCCCAGGGCAAACCACAGTGTGGAAAGTTCCATGGGGCTCCACAGCCCAAATTTGCGGGTCAGAAACTGAGTCAGCCTAAGGCTGTGTCCCTCTCTCTCCCCTTTCCAGGAGAGGTAGATCCCTGGAGCCCCCTTTGTCTGTGGTCGCAGGCCCAGAGGCCCGAGAATTCTAAGGAGTGTGGGGGAGGGTGCCGGCAGCAGCAGCCACTGCTGGTTACAACTCACGGTTTTGTCATCGCGCTTTCCCTCTTTTGTCCCTCTCTCCTCTGGGTGGTGTGCAGCCTTCACCTGCTGTCCTAAACCCTAGAAGATCTATTTCGGGGCTGTTTCAGCCTGTTCTCTAGCTATTTTTCTGGAGAAGAGATTCCCGTGTCTTACTAGTCCGCCATCTTCCTGGAAGCTTACAATATTGTTTTAATAAATGTGTCTTTTTTTCCTGTATGAGGTCAAGTGTGAAAATCTCATACCAGTTCCCTATGCCTGATGAGGGACCAAGAAACCTCAATAGCATTCCACAGTACCATACCACTATCTAATGGCAGCTATTCCAATTGCAGGCACAGTACCCACGAAATTCTGCCACTTCTAGGGGCACACACCTTGAATATTCAACCCTGTTTGAGAGATTGTAGTCATCACTGGAGGAATAATTCAAATAAATCCATATATATTAAACACTTATGGTCCAACCAGAAAGATGCTGAAAAACTATGAGAGAATGCAGTCCCTATGCTCAAGGAGCTTAGATAAAGAAGCAATAAATTTCCAAGAATAATTTTTTTAAAAGATTACTATTATGTGTCAATGGAGTTCACAGAAAGGAAATACCAGTATCAAGTGATAGGATCTTCTATTTACCATGATAGGAAAGAGAAGAAGGAATGACTTAGTCAAGTTGAAACCCAAGTAGTTATTGATCTCTGGTCTCTCCTGCTGGACTTTATCTCAAGTTGGGGGAGGAAGGAAGAAAAAGGGGAAGGGAACTAGCAGCTGGTGAGTGCCTGCTATGTGCTGTTATTTCATTTACTCTTCACAACTGTCCTGCAAAGAAGGGTTACTATCAAATAATTGAGGCTCAATCACCAGAAGTTAAGTATTCAGGCAAAGTTTCATGGGCTTTGAGCCTAATGCATGTCTGGCAGAGTCAAATACCCATGATCTTTTGCTCTCTGACAAGTCACACTGCTTTAATACACTGACCCTCTCCCTGGGTTCCAAAAATACTCTGGTTTGTGAGACATGTGCATGAAAGTTGGTACCTTTCCAACATGAGTCAGTTGTTCCTCCTGGAGTTATCCCATGTGATGAGAAAATATTTCCTTGCTCAAAGAGATCACAAGCTAGAGGTGAGACTAAAATTAGGCCTATAAGAGGCACACCTGGGCCTCTAGGTGATTCATGTCATTGGCTCAAATGTTGGGATTCATATCAACCTCTAGAGGAACTTGTTTAAATGGAAAATTCCCTACCCCTAACCAGAAAATTTCATTCTGCATTTTGTGAGTGGCATGTACCAGGTGATTCAGACGCAGGTGAGCCATGGGCCACCTATTGGAAGTTTTGTTCTGGGTGCTTCAGTGCAGGATATGGCCATCTCTTCCCCAGCAACATCCGTCTCTGCCTCACTGTACTCCATATGCACCATCTCATAAGGGATGGTGAAACTGCCACTTTATAGATGCCTTTCATACATTTTACTTTGCGTAAGTCAGGGCCCCTTCAGAGAAAGACTTCAAGCAGAAGGAATTCATTACAGGGGAAGAGCTGCACAAGAGATGGAATGGCTGGAAAGACCTGCAAAGATTAGAGCTAGAAGCCACTCTACCCACACAGCTGGAAGGAAAGAGAGGAAATGGTGTTGCTGGCCCTCAGAATCTGGGTCACTTACAGAAGCTGAAACCATGCTTGTCCTGAGCATTGGGATCTGAAGCCATGGAAAGGAGCCACAGAGGAAATGCTACCCGGAGCAGAGATGGGAAATCAGATGTTTTTGAAGTCCCATTGAGGGGCCAGTGTGGAAAGTCTGAGGGCCCAAATAATAGCAATATTTGGGGCACACCCTTTCTCAGTGGTTCTCAAGACTAGATGAGCATCACAATCACCTGTGGTGTCCTACAGAAGTCTGACCCTCAGCTCAGAGATCCTGATGCAATTGGTGAAAGAAGGGGCACGGGCAGAGGTATGTTTTTAAGTGACTGTAATGTGCAGCCAGGGTTGAGAACTGATGTGCTGGAACATAACCTTCAAGAAGGCAGGAATGTGTTTACCATTACATCCTCAGTAATACCACAGTGTCTGGCCTGAAGGAGATATATAATTGTTCAATATACATGTATTGAATGAATGAACAAATGAATGAACAGCAATGACCCAGAGGCCTTGGTGAACCAGGTAGACTAGATGGACACTACTGCACAGCAAGGGGAACACAGAGAGTTGGTAGCCAGAGATAAGTAAGTCCTAAAGAGATGAACATGAGTACCAAGACTCCCAAAATGTCTTTTAGCCCAAAATGCATCAAATACCAAGAGTTTAGCAATAGATCCACTTTGTCCATTAGAGTTGCCATCCCCTGGGTTCGCAAAAGCAACAGCCATGATTCTGCTGACTGTACCGTTTTTATACAGCCTCAGTTTTCTCACAAGCAGGGTGCCCCACCTCTCTCCTTCCATTTTGCCTCCCAGAATCTAACTCTTGTATGTGGCAGGCAACAATCAAAGTGCTTTCTACTCTGGCTCAGCTAATCAGTGGCACTGTTGGAGCTGGCATCCACCCCATGAGGTGGAGAAAATGGCAGATGCTGTTTCCCAACTGGATACAGGAAAATAGCACCTGCTTTGCTAGTAGCTGCCTATGGAATCTTGAATAAGCCACAAGTGCCAGCTGCCTCCTTCTTTTCCATTTCTGTGCCCCTCTCCCTTTATCTCTTTTTCCATTTCCCTCACCCTTTCATTCTTTTCTGTGCCCCTTTCCTTTTATCTCTTTTTCCATTTCCCTCACCCTTTCATTCTCTCCATACCCCTCCTTCCTCTTTTCATAGCTCTCCCTGTTACCTCCCTCTCCCTTCTGGTTTCTTCATGCCCTGGAAATTCATCTCCACATGGAGCAAAGCCTTCCTCAGTCTGCGTTTCTATTTTCTCCAGGATGAAACAGGACTGAGTGCAGTCATATCCTTGAACAGGGAATGGGGATGATACAGGGCTTTGTAGAAGAAAGGGGAGAGAGTCACCTTGAGGATTCCCCTGAGAAACTTTAGAACTTGGGACATTTTAAATTGACATGAAAGAGCTGCAGGCAAGGTCATTTGGCAGCTATCTCAGTCTAATCTGGGCTTTAACCAGCTCGTCTGTCCCCATCGCAGGAGGCTCCTGTCAGTGAACTCTGGTGTCTTCTCTTTATTACAAACATGAAGGCTTCTATGTCTCCCTGGCTCTCAGGAGATAAAGGATACACCACAGCTGGCCATCCACAGCCTTCCAGCTCCCCGAACTGGCCATGGTGGTTCCTGCCACTGAATGACCTAATAACAAGGCAAACAAGCCCCAGTGCAGCAATGATTCCCAAGCCTGTTTGCACACCAAAATAATTGAAAGAGACAGTAAAAAACTTGGATGCCAGGACCCATCCCAGACCTTCCGATTTAGACTCTCCAGGGATGGGGTCCGGGCAGCCAGCCTACCACCATGTAGCTCGTCTTTGAGAACCACCAACCTGAAGGAAGTTTGCACCTAGAAAAGGCAGGAGTTTAAACCCAACACACAGAGATGCCTCTGGCCATTGTTTTTCAACTGCATTCACGTCACCTACCTGACTGTCAAGGTATGTTTTCAGACTATGTGCATTTTTAAATAAGCAAAAAACACCCACCATGGCCAAGTCCCATGGACCTATGGACTCAGAGTTCTCCCTCACCTCATTTTGGGCAGCAAGGTACATTTGGTGACTTCTAGAATTCTATTCCCCTTCCTTATTGTGCCTGACATTTGCCCCAACCAACCTGATCTTAGATGAACAAGAATGCTGTAGAGAGAGCATCATGCAACTTTCTCCTAGCTTTGGACTTGAAGGGATGACTGGCTTGGCAGATGACTATCTCTGGAGACCCATGCCTTCTCTCCCACTCCACCAGACAGGATGGGAGAACACCCCAAAGCTAAGCACCTCAGCTTCCCATCTGGACCCCAAGGGCAGTGCAGCCTCTTCCTCTGGCCAATAGTGGCACAAACACAGAGCAGGTACATGGAGGAGGAGAAGCATGGCTCATAGGGGTTCCTTTTAATACCCGCTTTGGGGGAAAGCTTTCACCCTCCTTAAGGCAGGTTTGGGGGCCCAACCCAGTTGTTTTGGAATTTTTAGTAGAATTATATATTTAACTTTTCACTTGGGGATCCCATACCTCCAACAGGTAATCCCATACCTTGGTGCTGTGGTTGACACCGAGGTCTCTTTGTTCTGCCCCTCTACCCCCATCCCCAACACACACAGCAGCTCTGAGTCCTGGCATGTACCTCTAGGCCTCCAAGGAAGCCAGTTTGAAACTATTGTCTCACTTAGGTGTCCTCCTCCCTAAGCCAGCGATTTCTGTATCTGGCTCAAAGGCTGTTGAGGTTCAGGGGTGGGTCTATAGCTCTGTGATGGCACAGCAGGATGGAGGGACACGACCATCACCACCTTCTGGCCACCCAGAAGAGACCACACACACCATACTGCCTCTCTTAGTGTGGGTTCCCCCTAAAGCAAGGACTTTTGAGGCAAGGACTTGGGTACAGGTAATTTATTTAGGGGTGTGATCTTGAGAAAGTGAGAAAGTAGGGTGAGTGAAATGAGGTGGGGTGGGGAGGAAAGGGCTATGGAAATGTGAGAGGTCATGGCCATGAGCAATGGGAAGTTCACCCCACTAGGAACCATACACAGAGCCTCCCAGAAATGGTGTGCCCTAAAGAAGGGCAGCTAGGCAGTTATCCTCTAGCTCTGGATGCCATTGGGTGAGAGCTGTCCCTAGGGGCAGTCCTCCCTGACCCCCCCCCCCCACACACACACACACCTCTGGGCTGCACTTATACCATGAAGCTCCCATGAACTAACCCCCACAGCTGCAGCTGAGATCAGACATGAGCTTCTCTGGACCCATCAGGGTTGCTGGGGATTCTGCAGGGCTCTCTTTCAAGGCTGCCACACACTTTATAAAAAAACACATGGAAAATGGAGGTGAGACTTTTCAGCACTAGCTTCATGCAGAAAAATATTCCCTGTGGATACACTTTTGGAATCCAAGGAGATGGTCCCCATTGTCACACCAAGCTCTCCATGCTCCCAACTTGCACTTCAACACTGACCACTCCCCTCCCCTCCTCGTTTTCCTCCAGGCTCCAAGGAGAGGGACAGGAGAGAACAGGCTGACCCTGCCCATGCACCTGTCTGTAGAGAACTCTTACTTCGTGAGGTGCCTGCAAGGTGAAGCTGAGGCCATGGCCGTCCTCACTGAAGCGTCTATCTTGAGCGCAGCCCAGCGACAGAGACTGGGCCCCACCTTGCCCTGAAGACCTCAGAGCTCATGTGGCATAGCCAGGCTTGGGCAAGCCGGGCTTTTCCAGCTTGAACTCTCAAACTCACTTCCCATAAATTCTTCCACTTTGTTCAGAGAAGGTAAAACCTTTTTCCCATGAACTCTGCACTTGAGTGAGGTTTACCTTTTCAGTGCTGGTCTGTACCTGGGCTTGAGAACCCCACCATAAGGGCAGTGGTTAGTGAAACCAGAGAATGCCAAGTGGTGTGTGCAGCATGGTGTGTGTGTGGGGGGTACCAAGAGAGGGAGGAGGAAGAGGGGGGAAAGAAAGGGGGTATGGAGGGAGGGAGGGAGGAAGGGAGGGAGGGAGGGAGGGAGGAATAAGGAGGGAGGGAAGGAGAGACAAGGGGGAGGGCAAAAGGAGGGAGAGAGAGAGGAACACTAAGAAAAGATGACCATTCAATCAAGGGTGCGTGCTTGATTTAGGTCACTGGTTCTCAAAATATGGCCACCTGGGAATTTATGAGAAATGCAAATTCTCAGTGCCCATCCCACCCTAGATGCATGGAATCAGAAGCTCTGGGGTAGAGCTCAGCAACTTGTGTTCTAGAAGACCTGCCAGGTGATTCTGAAGCACACTAAAATTTTAGGACCACTGACTTAGACTAATTAATTCCACAAATACTGCTCGCTGTGCTTGAAGTCGGGAAAAGACAGAGTTCCTGGCAGTTTGTGGTGTGGCAGGAAGATAAAGCAAGTGGCCGGAGCAACAAATCACCAGGGAGAACCGCTCTGTGGGCAACCCAGACACAAGCAAGGGGTCAAGGAAGATGGTGCTGGAAGCATCTGCAGAAGGGAAGAACCAAAGAAAGGAAGGAGCAAAAAAGAAAAAAAGAGACAGAGGGGAGAAAAAAAAATCAAAAGAGAACAATAAGAAAAGGAAGAAAGAAGTTCTGGTTGGGCCAGGAGCCAAGCTCATTAAAGTCCTTAGTGGTTCACCGGCTCATTTCTCTGCTAGCTAGCCTGCTTGCTAACAAGCCTCAGGCATGTGGGCAGACACTAGTTTGCATGGCTGGTTTACAAGGCGAGTGCCAGTGGTGGGAAGCTGGAAACTCCTTGTGGTCTTTGAAGTCTCCAGGCAAATGGAAAATTGGAAACCCAAACATTTCAATTCAACTCCTCTGTCAGTAACAGGTAGCAAATAGCTTCTAGGCACCTCGGCACCATCCGTAGAAAGGATATGGTGCCTGGATATGCTATAGGGTTTTGATTGCTATGAATAGCAAAGCTGTGAGTTGGATATGGAGATTTTCCTAAGAAGGCATCAATTAAAAACCTTATGTTCCGCACCCCCCAACTAAATGGCACTTTTTGTTTATGCTTATATATGGTGCAGCTTCTAAATCCTCTATCAAGTTCCTCTAAACTCCCCACTTTGCAGTGCATTAGTTACCATGGAAACAATGAGGCCTTACTGGGATGGATGTAGCTTAATTGATGGCTGCAGAGAAGCATATATGTGTAATATATATAAAATCATGAACTCCAGGACTTGAGGGAAACTCTGATAATTTAAGGAACTTTCCAAAGGAAACAGTACGCACATTGAAGTTAAAACTCTAGGAATGTGAGCCCAGCCCAGCACACCACCTGGGCTACACATTAGAGCTTGGCCTATAAGAAGGGAATTTGGGATGAGGGACCAGCAGGCCAGAATGGAAAGAATGCAAGCATGGCAGATGGGAGAGCTGGGTCCTTGCCCTGCACACGCCCCAAGGTCTGCATGGAACTGCCTAGGTGACCTTTCCTCTCACCAATGCTATTTCCTCATCAATGAACAAAAGGAACAAAGTGGTTTCTAAAGCATCTTTCTGTTCTGAAAGTCTGACCATGCTTAATTAATGGTCTCATCAGTTTAGATAGTAGCAAGGGTGAATTCACTCATTTATCCATTCATTTATTCATACTGCGGTCATCTATGAAGTATCTACTTTGAGCCAGGCTCTAACACCGGGTGAATTTTGCAGAAAGTTGCGATGTTGAGACTTCTGTCCAGCAATATTTTGGGAATAAAGAGGTCTCATTGTAGTGTGGAAACATGGCCTTATTTCTCAGTAGTTATCCCTCTAATCTATTAGCCAAAATGCTAAAACAGACCTGATCCCAAAGGACAGTCCAAAGCTCCATGAATAAACATTGGGCCTCAGATCTTCAATTCCATGTATCCACTTCAACAGACCCATTGAGACTACAGAATTTATCTTCCTAAACTACACAAATTTCCTCGTCAATGCAAAAGTCCTTGCTTAAAAGACAACCAGCTGGGCCTGCATGGTTATCCAAAAGTTCAAGATTAGAGGGACTACCTCAGTGTAGACATTTCTCTGGGTTTCTTTTTTCCCCTTACCTCTCTTAAAGATCAGAAAATGAAAACTAAAGCCCAAATGATGCTCCAGATTCAAAAGTTGTTTCCTGGTGGAAAAATTCCTTCTGTTTTCCAAGCAGGACATCCCAAGACTTTCTATCTGGATGAGTTCATGATTTTGTCTCTGAGATCCAAGGATTTGAAATACAAGATATCTCCATAAAAACACTGGCCCAAGCAGACATCAGCTGCCTCACTCTCTCAATTTGCCATTGATAAAGATGAAGCTAGGGCAATAATAACCCCCACTTATTAAAGGGACTATTTCTTAATTATCCAGTGACAATCCATATCAACTGTCCTGCCAGATAGGAATTATTTCACCATATTTCAGGTAAGGAAGATGATGCTCAAAGAGATTAAGAAGCATGCTTCTTGTTACTTGTGGCTAGTATGAAGCCAGTCTATTTGATCTCAGGGTGGTGTGTAGACCAAAGTATCAGTTATCAATTGCCTCAATATGCTGTGCAACAAAGCACTCTGAAATCCAGTCACCTAAAATAACAACTATTTATCATTGCTACTGAATCTATGGGTCACCTGGGCCTTTCAGCTAATCTTGGTTGGACCTGTATGTACATCTGGCCAGCTGTGGGTTTGCTGGCTAGTCTTAGCTGAGCTTTCATATCTGGGATTGGCTGCCAGCCAGTCTTCCATGGCCTCAGCTTGGATAAGGGAAGACGTGGGTTTATCCCATGTGTCTCATGTTCTAGAAAGCTACTTCAGGCATGGTCTCATGGTTTTTGCAAGAGCATTAAGAGAGCAGCTCCAATACATAAGCAGTTTTCAAGCCTCTGCTTATATCATGCATAGCAAGTGCTAACATCCCATTGGCCAAAGCAAGGCACAAGCTGAGACAAGTGTCAAAGAGTGGAGCAGAAGGGCCTACCCACAAGAGGGGGAGTGATGAATTTAAGCCATCAATGCCAGGAATCCCACCACAGGTGGCTCTCACATTCTCAGCCCCCTATCTACCTCCCTAGATGAAGGCAACATTGATGGTAAGACTTTTATTATGTTTTGGTTGCTTTTTAGAGAAATACTTAGCATTATGAATTCCATTTATGAATAGAATTGAAATAAGCCTATATTCTAAGGAAGATGAAAAATAAAATTATTTTGGTGAGTATGTAGATGAAAAAGCTCAATTAGATCCAACTTTTAAAAATTTTTGTAATCTTGAAAGCAAATAATTTATTTTCTTTCATATTTAAGGTAATTCCAGAATTTCCTTTGGACTAAGTATCCTCTAAATAAAGAGCCAGGATCCAAATTTACATCATTTAAAAAGTCATATATTTATAAGATTCTAAGATTCCCATCCAGTTACTGCAAATCAACTAATTTCAAAGCTACCTTCTTTTTAATCTTCTTGAGTTAAGATAAAATTCAAATTTTTCTAAGGAAGAGAAGAAATTAGTTAAAGAAAAAAGTCTGGGCTATTTCTCCTGGGTCGCCTGGTTAAAATCCAACATCCCAATGGTAGGGCCATTTGTGACTTTATGACACCCACATGCTTTGATGGCACTTTGCCCTCTCAACACCAAACATCTGGATGTCTTGGGTGTTTTATAGACCAAACATTTGGATGCTTAGCCACATTTTTTCATTTTCCATCTGGAAAAGAATGAACATAGTCTGAGATTTGCCTCTCACTTATTAGGAAAATTACCTTGGATGCCTTAGAAAATGCAGCAGTCCCAACCAGCACCAATTGCAATGACTGTCCTTATGATTGGCTACCTAACAGGAATCCATGTGAGGCTGCAAGGCATTGGAAAAAGAAATTAATGTTGCAGGAATAAGGGTGGAATTGAGAATTCATGATGTGCGTACTAAGCTCTGGGCACTTCTACATACATTGACCGAACAACTTAGGATGCAGATCTCATTGGTCCCTACTCTATGCTTAAGGTAGACAAAGTTTCATGTGGTTCTAAGATTCTCTCCAAGTCACACAGCTGCTCTACAATCAGACTTCTTTCATGCCCTTGGGAAGACTGCAAATATGTTATCTGCAACCTAGATGCCACCTTTCAGGCATCTATTTAGACACACACCAAGTTTGAAGTGCTGTGATTCCAGCTCTGCTCTGTACTGTCCAAACAATGGTCCTCTAGATAAGTCAGTGACACAATCTCTACCCAGTCAATAAATGTTCCAGTACTAAAGGAAGGAAACAAAAGCCTCCTTCCCCTCCCTGCCCCCCAAAGACCAACCACTATCCCTCAGACCAGGATCTAGCTGCTGTTTAGACTTCGAGTCTGGTTCACAGTGAAGAGCCTGAGAGAAAAAGCTCTCTCATTGAAAGGAAAAACCAATCAACTTGAGCTAATTCCTTTTTCCATTGCTGCAGGCATTGCTGGGAAAACATGGAAAGAGGATCAAAGTGACAGGGTTGGAAAGGACAGAATAAATGTGTGCGCCTGGCCGGAGGAACACACCACATTCCTTTAGCTCAGGTACACAAATCCAGACCAAAGTGCCAGCTCTATACCTTGAATCAGCCAAAGTTAAAGGCCTGACCTCAGCAGTTTGGTTTCATTTTCAACATGAGACTTGTTCATTTTACTTTCAGCCTGATGCAACAAACTGACCACTGTCATGTCCCCACAGCGAGCTTCCTATGTTGGTGAGAGAAATTTTTAAGAGTTGACTTCCTTTTTATAGACAGCATCTGGCCTGAACTATCACAAATTGCCTGGCTGACCTCGGCCAGGGGATTTTCACACATCTTGGGCTCTGCCTGCCTAGATAACAGAGAGGCTGTAATGAAAATGGCTTCCATTCCGTCAGGGATATTACGAGCACCCAGGCAATCAACAGCATCCATTCTCGGCTTGGTCTCTGTTGATTGGTCAAAACGGCAACTGTGTTTAAGGTGGGATTTGCCCATTGACTTAAACTGATACTGCACATGTTTTCTCCTCGAGGGAAACAGACCATTAATAACTAATAATGCCATTCTGTAACTTCTCCAAAGCTAAGTGTCTTGTAAAATAGAAATAATACATCAAACTCATAGCAGCAGAGTGAAGATTAAACTCATAATTTAGGTTATGGCACACAAATGTTAGTTATTTACTTTTTTTTTTTCTTGAGTGGATGAAACCAGGGATGACACCAAGGAGTGATGGGTTAAATCATAGTAACAGCCACCATTTTTGAGGACCTACTCTGTACCAGGCATGATGCTTGATGCCTCCCATCTATCCTCTCCTTCAGTCTTCATAATGTGGAATTTTAGAGAAATATCCAAAGGTTGCTTGATCCTTTATTTGAAGGAGGTAAAGATTTACTTTCAATAGAGATCATTAGGATGGTTGGTGTGGTGAACATTGGGACCTAATACTCAAGAGAGTATCACCCATTCTGGGAGCAATAGGCTTATTCTGAAGCCAGATACTTTCAAGTGGACAAACCACTTTCTTAGATTGGAAGGAACTACTAATGCCTGGATGTCAATATGGTTGGACAGAGACCACCTTCCTCAGGGTATTTAGCATTAGGTGCCTACTCTGTACTCCAAAGGATGCAGATAGTAGAGTGCTTTAGATAAGTAGAAAGCTTGCCCTTGAGAAGTTAAAATCCACCCATCCATCCCTCCATCTATCCATCTGTCCAACCATCTAACTATTCATTTACTCAAACACACTTTTTGATCTCCTGGTATGTGTTGAGCTCAATGCTATGTCTGGAAATACAGCAAAGAAAGAGTCAGAGAGGGTTGCTGCCTTCTTGGAACTTACATTCTAGTGGATGTACCTTCAGGATATAGTTATAAAACGAGGGAAGATAGTTTAGAATCAATAGATTTGGAGCTATACTCTCAGTAGGGGAATAATTAAACAACCTTTTTATAAGGCGGCCCTGCAATGGGTATTAAAAGCTGTAATTGTAACATTTTATATTCCCTTTGACCCATTAAATCTATTTCAAGAAATTTATCCTAAAGACATCATCACATATGTTCATGTTGGATTGAACTGAGTACCCCACTTTGACATGTTCCTGATCTTGGGCCGCATTCTTGTGGGTGTGGACCCATTGTAAATAGGATCACTTGAAGATGTTACTTCAGTTAAGGTGTGGCCCCGCTGACTGAGGTCTGTCTTTAATCCAGGTTATTGGGGTCCTTTATAAGCAGAATGAAATTCAGACACAGAGAGAAAAAGCCATGGGACAAAGCCAGAAGTCCTCAGAACCTGGAAGATAGAGGACATTGCCACGTTAAAGAAAAGCCAAGGACCAAGGATCAAATGGACAGCCAACCCCGGAATGCCAGGATCTTTGGGAAGAAAGCACAACCATGCAGACACCTTGATTTTGGACTTCTCCCAGCTTCAAAACTGTGAGTCCATAAATTCCCATTGTTTAAACCAACCAGTTGTATGGTATTTGTTTTGGCAGCATGGAAACAAATACAATGCACATGAAAATTTACTTATGAGGTTATTCACTGCACTATTGCTGAGGATAGCAAAAAATAAGTCAGAAATAATCCAAATGACCAATAAGGGTTGATTTAAATAAATTGTGGTACATTTGCACACTAGAATTTTATGTGGCCATTAAAGTTTATGTTCCACATAGACTGTTAAGTGAAAAGGGCAGATCATAAAATAAGATGTAGATGGTCTTCCTTTGATTTTTTAATAATATGGTAATATATAGATGGATATAAATATCCCAAATAAGACTGGGTCATCATCAGGCTTTAAAATTGCTTTCATCATCAGGCCAGAATTGAAGAGTAATGCATGTCTTTGCTGGCATTTTCTAGTGGTTTATTGTGTGTCCTTGGGGGGAGGGGATTAGGCAGCACAGTTCCTTACAAATACTTCTTTTAAAAAAATAGTTTTGCCATCTATTCCATTCCTCAAAATTCAACTCCATCCTACAGCTGTTTGGGATACCCTTCCTTTCTCTTTGGTCTCTCTCATCTCTCAAAACTCCCAGCATTTGCAGCCCTGCTTACTCACCACTCTCTCCTCTCTTCCTCCTCCTCTCCTCCCTCCTTTCCTTCCCTCCTGATCCCTCTCCTCTGCCCCCGTCTTTCTCCTCTCTCTCCCTCCCTCCCCCTCTCTGGCTCTCTCCTCTTCTCTACCAAATTCCTCCTACCTTATCTTGTTCTCCTTAGGGTATCTCCATGCCCTTTTCTATATAGATCTGTTTGGTCTTTCTCAGCTTATCACAATTTTTTCCTATAATTCAGCACAATAAAGTCCTCCCTTCTCCAAAAAGGAGGGGGGAGCAATGCAAGCACCTATGATTTAATATTTTAATATCTTTCATGTATACACTATTAATGTTGGTTATATATTAATGTTAAGGTTTGCAATGATTTTATTTTCTTTATTTGATTATTTGAAATTGTCTTGGATTTTCAAAAGTAAAAAACATGTATTTTTCCAAAAAAGGCAAAAAGGTTTTCATGAATGATAAACTATATTGGCCACTACAGTATTTAGAAGTCTGATCATTTTCTCTGAAGCAGTTACAAGGTCCCCTGTGAATATTGTTAAAGGCCCCTGCCACAATGGTAAGCAGGCTTCCTGACAGACAAGATGGCTAAACGAGGGCTCTGGGATGTCTCTAAGACTGTCACATTTTCCTTAATGAAACTCTGAAGCCCCGTAGGCTCTTTTCAGATAAAAATCCCCATATCTTCTTCTACAGAGATTGAAATGGCAGAAACATCAAGGCAGCAGACAGGCCATGAAATAGAAGTCTCCTTTCTCAAAGTGTGGTATGTGGTGGACAACTTAACAACATCAATCTTACCCACTCAACTTTGATCTTTCCCTTTGTAGCCACACACACACACATCATCATCATCTCAATTTAACAAATATTGGGAAGCGGCTGTGGCTCAATCAGTGGGGCTCCCGTTTACCATATGGGAGGCCCCGGGTTCGGTTCCCAGGGCCTCCTGGTGAAGGCAGGCCCGCCCGCACAACGTGGTTAGCTGACCCAGCGAGCACAAGCAGCAAGGGGGGAATAAATGAATAAATAAATAAAATCTTTAAAAAAAAAAAAAAAAAAATATGGACTATGACATGATGGTGTCTTCAACATGCTATTATCCCTCTAAGTATCCTCGACTGTGAACAAAGTTAGGACCCACTCACATAAGCGCCAGATTCCTACCAGCTCCTGTTGTGCAACGACACAGGTCCTCCCAAAATCTCCTATTATGTGGGGTTGTGCCCAGAATGAGATTTTGCGAATGTAAAAGTGCAAATCTCCCCCATGCTCTTCCTCTTCAGCCTCTTGTCAGGGTCCCTGGCCTTCACCTCCACTGCCAGTGCCCACCATGTAGGTACCACCTCAAAGGTGCAAGAGCAGAACTAGATTCCATGCTTCCCAATTTTGTGCTGCACTCATCTCCAGGACCCTGAAACAATGTACTTGGGCTCAAAATATCATGGTAAAGCCTCATGAAACAGGGTCTTTTGTCTTTTGGCTGGGATTCCAACCAGTCCCATAGGCTGTTCAGGGAACCAACTTCTCCACCTCCATCCACCTATCTCTCCTTTTCTTCTACTGCCAAAATTCTTCCTCTTCTTTAAACAGCACAGCAAGGCATGTGTATGAAGTCATGCAAGCACTTGAGGTCAGAAGAAGCCCAACTTCCTCCAGAAGGAGAAGGTAGGCCCCAGCTCTGGCCCAGACAAGAGCCCTGTTATGCCATCTTTAGCCAATGCCTCTCTTGGTCTGCATGGGTATTTTCACTGCAGACTCTAAGGTCTTGGCCAAGAGGAACATCACACCAACACATCCAAAAACAAAGACATGTGGTAGATTATATTTGGCAAAGACAGCCAAATATGGTGGACTTTTGTAGCTGAAATGATGTTATGTGATTTCCTACCCTACATTGTAAGAAGTGATGCAGCCTCTACCAGGCTCTCTCTCACTCGCAACATGCACCTCTGGAGCCACCATGTAAGAATTCTGGTTCCCTGAAGTCATCATGCTGAAGAAACTACATGGACAGGCCACACAGGGTAGAGAAGTGCCCAAGGAGCCTCTGCTGTTTCAGCCCTGCCATCCAAGTCTTTCCAGCATCCACCATGAGACATGGAGTAAGCAACAATCCCAGCCCTCAGTCTTTGAGGGACCCCAGCTGACATGGGTTGCATAGATGAGCTGTCCCTGCCAAGACCTGCCCAAATTGCAGATTCATGAGCAGCATCAATGTGGTTATTGTTTTAAGCCACTAAGTTCTAAAGTGGGTTGTTTCATAGCCATAATTACCAGAACCATCTGTTCTCTAGAATTCCAAGGTCTCCTGAGACCTGAGGTTAACATTTTCTCCATGTGATCAAAGCTTAAATTCTTAACTCCAGTGAGGATGGTCCATTGGCATGTGAGAGAAGAGCAGAGAGAGAGAAAGACAGCGTGGGACCACAACTGGACTTTTTCCTTGACCACCATGAAGTAACTGTTTTCACATTTTTGAGACCTACAGTCACTTGCCATGTGGAAACCATGAGCAGCAGCTTTCTGGGAAAATAAGACTTTGCATGTGGAGCTTTGGGTCACAGGATGCTGATAGGGTCTTGCCTTCTGCACTGTCTCCCTTGATAGCTCTCATGCCAGCCAGGCTTGTAGCCATTGTCTTTATTTAGTGCCTCCAGAAGCAGACCCTGAGATAAGGTTTTGAGAATAAGTGATTTATTTGGAAGAAGATCCCAGAAAATACTGGCAGGAAAGTAGGAAGTGAGAAAGCTCAGGGAAGGAAGTAAATAACATATGTGTTATCAAGTTGGTCAACACTGTGGGCAACTGGTGGGGAACTCCAGGAGAGAGTGTGGAACATGCCTCAGAGTTGTCATATCCAAGGGGCAGAGAAGCTGGGGTAATTTCCAAATCCCAACAGTCCTGCCCTATGCAATCTTGTACATGCAGGGCAGAGGGTGACAGGTGCTTCTAGTAAGAAGCCATCAACACTCATGGGAAAGGGAATATGGATGGATCATCAGCTGTGTCTGCTGTAGCCACTATGAGCCTGAGTAAGACACCAACATCTATCTAACATGGCAGAGATGGAGGCCAATCCTCTGATAGCTCTGAGTGGTTTAGCTCAACGGAACTGTGCAGCAAGCTCAAAGGTCCTGATGCAGGAACGTGGGAAGTGGGTTGAGACATGAGGCCAGAGAGGGGCTGACAGACCAGAGGGATTTTACTCTGAGTAAAATGAGCAGCTGTGGTATAGTTTTGAGCAGAATGACATGAGCTGGCCTATGTTTTTAAGAGAATCACCCTGGCTGTGTGTAAAAGGTGGATGACCAGATGGGAGACCACTGTAATAATACTGGAAAGAGGGGTTGGTGCCTCAGACCAGGATGGTGGCCTTGACGTCTGTAAGAAATGGGCAGATTCTTGTATATTTTGAAGGTCAGCCACCAGTATTTCGCATGGACTATGTGAATGAAAGAGGGGAGTCAAGGTTGACTTGAAGGTATTGTGCCTGAACTCCTTGAAGGTGACTTCCCACGTACTGAGATAGGAAAGATGGGGAAGGGGAGGTTGGCTGGGGAAAGGGTTAGGAGCTTGCTTTTGAACATGTGAAATTTGCGGTGCCCCTGAGATACTCAAGTGGAGACACCAGTAGGCAGTTGGATATAAAAACCTGGCGATCAGGGCTTTGGTTCTGGGATGGACATATAAATTGGAGGGTAAAAAATGGATAACAGCCCATTAAACTGACAAGTGCCTCTACCTCCCTGGTGATTATCACTGGCTCAAACAGCTGTTTTTGAAGTTGCCAGTGAAGCCTCGTGACAGTCCATAGAATTACTTTCTTGGTCTTTAGACAATCTACTAAAGTTCTTTTAGTAGGGGAAACATTTCCAAATTCTCAGGGCATAGGACTGAACTTTCACTCATACCTCTGTTTCTCCTTTGCCTATCCCTACTGGTCTCTTCTCCCCTACCTCATCTTTCAGCAGCCAGCCCTATGTTGGTTGGCTCCTCTTAGAGGCACCTGTGAAAATCCCCTTTAGTCCCCAGGCATCCCTTAGGGAGAATTATTTTCCTCTAGCTCAGCATCCTTTTAGCATCAAGCACTGGCCTTTCAATATTAAAGCCAAGGACACTTGGGGAGGCCAGTTGAACAAATACTGCTGTGGAATTTTGAAATTATTTTATGAATCCCAAAATGAGAAAGATTGCTTGAGAAATAAACCATTCCTGTTGGTGTGAGACCTTTCCAATTGGACTACATCAGTGAGGCATGACTCAGATTGAGTCTCCGCCCTCTTGCTGGGTCTGATAAAAACAGAGACACAAGAAAAGGGAGACTCCATATTTGAGCCTGCCATGTGAAAGAAAGGACTCCAGTTTCATGCACAGCTGAGCTGCAAGGAAAGAGGCCCCTGAGAGGCTCAAAGAACTAAGGCCCAGAGAGAGATTAGCCACATGCCTAATAGCTTGCAGCTGAACTTGGGAAGAAAGCGGAGCAGCCAAGACTGATAGAGGAGGCCCAGAAGAGACAAGCCCTATGCCGGTTGCTCACAGCTGAGCTCTGGGAGCTGGGCTCCAGTAGCTGGGCTCAAAGAGACAGTGAGCCCAGAGGGGAAGGCTGAGACCTTGGCAGAGATTGGCAGCCATCTTGCTTCAGCACATGGCAGCTGACTTTGGTGAGAAAGCACCTCTTATGGTGTCTTAAGTTAGACCTTACACAGCCTTAGAACTGTAAACTTTTACCCCAAAATAAATCCCCTTTATAAAAGCCAGCCCATTTCTGGTACTTTGTATCAGCAGCCTTTTGGCAAACTAAAACAACTACCCTTGTATAACATGGGGCCCAGTCCAAAGATTGGGTCACATTCTGGGATGTCCTGCCATCACTTCCTGCCAGGCCCCTGGGAGACAGATGGAGAAACGCACTGTCCCAAAAATGAAACATAGAGCTTGTCATCAGAATGGGTGCCATTTGGAGCTAAGCCCTTTGAGGGGTCCAGCTGTGGATGGTGAGGTCACCAGAACATGGGAAGCCTCTGCAAGCCACCTCCTGGTATTGGGAAGCCACATACCCTTTCCAGTAGCCATCTGGGAATTCTTCAAGGCTTATCAGGAAGTGACTGGGATCTGCAACTTCTCTGATACTTGAAACTGCTGAATTTTCATATTTTATGTATGATGTTCCCATCCAGGAAGTCCCAGGTTTCTGAATGAGAACACAGTGCATCTGCCTTGAACATTTGGCCCTTGGAAATGCTCCACATCTCCATTCCATAAACCATGATCTGAAACAGCCTGGGCTGCTCACGTCTGCTTCCAGGGAGATGGAAAACAAGCCTTGATGGGTTTTGCAGGAGCAATAACTGAGAGCCAAACATGTGCTGCAGAAATGTCACCCCAAACTCCATGCACAAGCTCCAACATCTCCCCCAGATTTCATCTCTCCTCTCTGAGAAGACTGTGCCCTGCCACATTGGATCACCTGGTCCCTTGTATTATTTTTCTTTTAATTTATTTTTTAGAGTTTTAGGTTTATAGAAAACTTGTGTGAAAAGTTTAGAGGTTCCATATATGTCCTCTGCCTCCAGCACAGTTTCCCCTATTAGCATCTTGCATTAGTGTGGTACATTTGTTACAACTAATAAGCCAATATCAATACATGGTTATTAACAAAAGTCCATAATTACATTAGGGATCACTCTCTGTGTTGAACAGTTCTATGGGTTTTGACATATGCATAATATCATGCATTTAATCTACCATTATCGTATCATAGAGAACAGTTTCATTGTCTTAAAATATCCCTACTCTCCACCTGTTCATCCCTCCCTCCCCCTCTTTGAACCCCTGGCAACCACTGATCTCTTTACTGTTTCTGTAGTTTTGCCTTTTCCAGAATGTCGTATAGTTGGAATCATACCAGATGTAGCCTTTTCCGACTGGCTTCTTTCACTTAGCAGTATGCATTTAAGGTTCTTCCATGTCTTTTCAGGACTTGAGAGCTCATTTTTTTTTATTGCTGAAGAATATTCCATTGCATGGCTGTATCACACAGTTCATTTATCCATTCACCTTTGGACAGCCATCTCGATTGCTTCCAATTTTTGAAAATTATGAATAAAGCAGCCATAAACATTCATGTGCAGATTTTTATGTGGACACAAGTTTACCAGGGTCCTCTATATTGTAAACTGACTTCTCAAAGTGCCGTTTCTGGGGTTCTGGTTGTCTCTTGAACAATTTTAACCCCAGCCTCCTGGGAAGTTTTGCCTTCATAAACTTTCAAATCCTCTCCTCTTATTTTCTACCTTCCTAAAGGCATTTTAGAGCTCAGGTATATTATTTACTTCAGGGGTACTCAGATTAAAATTTGGTTTGGTAAAAAAAAACTCAGTTTTGCACATCCCTTTGAGATAATGGAGGAACTCAAACTGAGAGAAACAGAGGAAGGTATGGAGTCAGCGCTGGGGCTATTGGCAGCTTTCTAACACCTCTGCGACTTTTTCCTCACCTATAAAATCTGAGGTAGCAAACTCAAATGCCTCAGGGCCAGCTCAGCCCTGTACTGTGCTGTGCTGAGCCACACACCCCCACGAGCCCTCAGTACAGACCATAACCACGGTCTTCCCAGCTCGACTGGGCTATGCTCTAGGTACTGGGAGGAAGTAACACCTAAAGCAAGTCTCCAAATTCCCGCATTCCCTCCTGTTTTAGTTTCCTAAAAGCTCCTGAAAGCAGTATACCAGAAATGGGTTGGCTTTTACAATGGCGATTTATTAGGTTGCAAGCTTACAGCTCTGAGGCTGTGAAAATGTCCAAATCAAGGCATCATCAGGCAATGCTTGTTCCCAAAAGATTGGCACATGGTGTCATCTGCTGATCCCTCCCTTCTCTTCCAGTTTCATTGCTTCAGCTTCTGGCTTCCTCCTTCCCAGCTTCTGTTGATTTCAACTCCTGCCTCATGGCTTTCTCTCTCTGCTTTTTTCTCTGTACCTCTGTGGGTTTCTCTCTTTGTGTTTCTCTCCACATTCATCCCATTTATAAAAGACCCCAGTTAGAGGATTAAGACCCACACTGGGCCACACCCTACTACTGAAATAACCTAATCAAAAGAAGGTTCCACTCACAACAGATTTACACCCACAGGAATGGATTAGCTCTAAGGACATGATCTTCTGGGGTCCATAAAACCTCAAACTACCACACCTACCTCCTGCTTCCACCTCTAGCTAAAGCCTGGCTTTGAGGGGCTTGGGAGGTTTTGCCCATCTCTTAGGAATTCTTGAGAGAAAATTCTTACAGTGAAAATGGATTTGGGGGAAAATGGGCATGCATAGGAGGAAACTGTTCTATCAATATGGCTTCTGACAGCAGAGAGAGCCGAGAGAGATGCCAGGGGTCAGGCTAGCTGCCCTGCCTGAGGACAGTCTCTAGCCAGCTAAGAAAAAGGACAGAGGGGACTTCATTCATTTAAGAAATATCCATTAAGTGCCCATTGTGTGCCCAGCCTGAAGACTGGAAGTGGCCAACACAGACACAAATCCATGTAGCTTCCATTCTTATGGGAGAGAATGATGCAGGGAGTAAATAAACAGAAAATACCTGCTATGTCAGGCAATGAGAGGGCTAAGGAGGAAAAGTAAAGTAGGGCAAGTGGGGAAGATGGGAAGGGAAAGAGTTCATCAGGAAGGTGCATGTGAGTCAAAGAAGGAAGGAAGTATCCCTGAGTCCTCCTCACCTGGGTTAAGGCCAATAGTTGGGGCAGCTAGGATGAAAGTAGTTGTTTATCTAGAATCATATGGGGACCCTCAACCTGGGACCACCGTGTGTTTCTTACAGTATGGGAAATAGTAATAAAAGAACTGAGTCTATAATGAGGGGCACCAACCTAAGGCCACATTGTAGCTCAGAGGCAAGAGGTTTGGCCTGGTAAGTAGGCAAGAAAACTGAGTTTGAATCCCTTTGGGTGATGTCTTGGTTTGCAGGCATGGCTATAACAAATGCCACAGACTACTTGACATACACACCAGGAATTTATTGCCTCACAGTTTGGGAGGCCAGAACTCTAAAATCAAGATGTTGATAAGATCATGCTTTCTAAATCTGTGGCGTTCTGGTGATGCCTTGCTGGCAATTCACAATCACTCTGTACCTCTGTCACATGGCTATCTGTCTCCTGTCTCCTCCTGCTGTGTCCAAATCTGTTCTGCTTAAAGGACTCCAGGTATATAGGTTTAAAGCCCACCTTGATTCAATTTGGCCCCACCTTAACTAATAGCATCTTCAAAGATCCTATTTACAAATGGATTCACATCCACAAGACCAGGGGTTAGGACTTGAACATGTCTTTGTAGGGGACAGGATTCAATCAGTACTGGGGGAACATGGATGTCCATTCTCTGTTTCCCCACCTGCACTTCATACATTTATGCTATAGGCCTGGCCACTGAAGGCTTTTGCGTTCACAAACCGTGGTGATATTACAACATCCCAATAAGCAGTGAGAATCTTGGCCAATCTTTTTTTTTTTTTTTTCCAGTGGTCTTCAATTGACTTTCATTTGAGTAGCTGCATGAAAATTACCCAGGGGAATTTTAAACCTAGAGATTCTTGGGTCATCTCCAGAGTCTGATTCATTTAGTCTGGAGTAGAACACTGTGGTAGATAGTGGCAGCAATGGCCCTAATTTGTCCATGCCCTTGTGTAGTTCCCTCCCACACTGACTCTGGGCTTGGCCATGCAACTTGCTTTGATCAATGAGACATCAGAAAATGTGACACAAGCAGAAGGTCAAAAAGCACTTGCACTTTGGGGCTTACCCTCTTACCATATTGGAAACTGTGGATCCACGTGAATGAGCCCAAGCTGCCCTACTGGAGGAAGACAGACATGTAGCCCAGTTGCATCTGTCATGTCAGCCTATAGCCTGCCAACCAGCAGACATGTGAGGGAGGTCATCCTAGACAAGCCAGGCCTGAGCCAACCTGTCAGTGGATGACCCCACCAAAATTTATAATTTTCAAAAGCTCTCCAAGCCTATCCAATGGTGTGTAGTTGGGGTTGGGAACCCACAGTGCATTTACCTTTATCCCTACCACCTCCTACCACCTTTTCCTCCAGATGTCATTCTGTGGGCAGCTGTGGCCTTGCTGAAGGAGTGGGCTGTGGTGATGGAAAGCCTCCAGTGGGACCCCTCTCTGTCAGGGATCAGCTCATTCTTTTGGCAGAGAGAATGGGGCCTGACTTGGATTCACTGAGCTCTGGGAAATGGTCAGTGGAAAGGTTGGGCTTTTTTTTTTTTCAGGTTAAATATAGAAGCAAATGACAGAAGGAACCACAGAATAGTTCCATGCTGGGTGTGGACAAGTAGAAGGTATAGAAATTGGACACTTGGGTTTTCTGTCTTTTAGAAACCTGAGCCTGAGGAAGGATGAATCCAACAAACCAGAAACACAAATTCCAGGAACTTGAAGGAGAGGGTTGGGAGCCAAGTAAGGCCCTGGGCTCAGAAGAGATAAGAGTGTGGGAGGAAGAAGGGAAGGAGAGGCAGTCAAATAATGATTGTGACCCTGCTCCTTTACCCACAGATCTAACTGAGAAAATATTGTGCATAATTTTCAATATTGGAAAATGAAGTTCATCCAAAAATTTTGGGAAGAAATATGACTTTTCAGTGGCAGTCAAAGTCATTTTCCTGAAAATGCCCTAAATACTGGAATAAGTATATAGAACTTTTGAACACATGGGCTTGGGCAGAACCGACCTCCAGAGGCCACTGTCTGGGTCTGCCTGCAGGCCAGGCCCCAGCTCAGTGTGCTGGGCAGTCTGTAGTCCAATCAAGAAGCTCTTTCTAACAGCCACAGAATTCTTGCCAAAAATGAGCCTTTCTTTCCTAGACTAAACATTGCATGACAATGTCTGCTTGAATTTCTAAGACATCCACTTATCCACCACCAAAAAAATAAAGTAATCCTCTGAGATTTAAAAAAAAAAAAAAAAAAAAGGCTACATAAGAAAACATAATTTTAGAAAATGTCCTTCCATCAGCAGGAGAGATAGTATGGAGGAGTGATTGCAGCTCTGAACTTTGAATCCATAGAGGTTGGTTCTAGACTTAGCTGTGCTGCCTTAGAGCAGGCTTCTTTCTCACTGTAAAATGGGGACTGAACTAAATGAGATCTTCAGTCTCACACACTTCTGATTTTCTATAGTGTAAGGATCCTACTATGGGCTCATCCCAGGATAATCAACCCCGTATTTGGGACAAGCTGCTCTTTCAGAATAACTGGGAAGTGGAAGTGTCCCACAGCCAACTAATGCCAAAAATGGAGGCTCAAGAGAAACCGAATCATCAGACTTTTTTTGGCTTTCCCTCATCTGTACAGTGGGAATGCCTTATACCTATGTCAGAGGGCAATGGTGATTAAATGAGATAATGTAGAATTGGAGCACAGTGCCTGGCAGATAGGAAGTCTATGTACCTGTTAGCTGATAAGAATAAGGTTGTTGGTGGGGACTCAGGTGAGGCACACAGGCAGGCATCCTCACCTAGAAATACATGGCCACTGGTAGTGACCTCAGGGTCCTCAGGTAAACAACTGGTCCTCTCCTCTCTGACCCTCCTGAGCTGGACTTTAATTCTATTCAACCAATAGGTATTAAGGATCTTCTGCCTTGCAGGCCCCGGAGACAAAGGAATGCAGAGGAATCAGATGGCGTCTATCTGCTCAGGTGACCTGGACCAGTGGGAATCCCAGGAACTACTACCTGCAGAGTCTGCCACACCCAGGTCAGCAGGGGTGAGAGTTCTATGGCAGCCTCTGGTACACCGTGAGCAGTTGCTCAAAACTGTCCCTAGTGCCTGATGTTCCAGGTATGAGTCTTTACATTGAAGCCTTGTAGCCAATGCAGTTGGTACCCTACCCATAACCCCTCAGGCCTTCTCAATTCACTGCGCACCAGCCCAACTTCCCCTGCCAGCACCTGCACCTCTTTGTCTGAGGGCATTTTCTGGTGCTAAAGTTACCCATGAAGCAGAAAGAATCCATGACCCAGGAGAGCAGCCCTCAACCAACAACTGATGGGAACTGGTAGATAAATAACCCCGTTCCCTCATTCCTCAGCTGGGAAACTCTGAGGCACATTCTACACCAGCTCCCAGAGTTCCCCAGCAAGACTGAGCTCCAGTTTCCCACAGAGGTAACTTGCTTCATAGCACTGATTGGCTGCCTTTCCTTTCCTATCTCACCTTCAATCTCCTGCGAGTGTTTTCTTCACCTCCCAAATAAACCAATTGCTCTTGAATCTGTGTTTAAGGGTCTGCGTCTATGGAAACCCTAACTAATAAAGCCTTCCTTGCTTTCTCCCTAGTTCCGCTTGGACCCTGAAACCTATCTCTCTGTCCTTTCTCCCACTACAAAGGCATGGCTCCTATATCCACGTTTCCAAGCCCTGGATAGAGCTTGTTATGAGGTGAACTCACCCGGTCTCCACCATCTCCAACTCTTCCTCACTTTGTCTGATACATTGGAGCGTCCATGTCAGAGCCACTCCTGAGTTTGCTACACCCTCTGAAGCAGTGCCCTGGAGGTTATGGACTCCTTAGCGTGAGCCTCTAGAACCAGCTTAGGACCCTACATGCCCAGCACTGAGCGTTCAGCCTAGCCAAGCATCTGACCCTCCTCACCCTGCAGCCAGCAGCCAGGGAGTGGGTGTGGGACACCCTGTCATGGTTCACAGGCCACATATAGAACTCCAGCCACCAGGAACTTCATTCCAAGCCTGTTCCTCACAACCTCAGCACCTGACCTCCTCTCTCTCCCCATTGCACCTTCACTCTGCCACTAGATTTAACAACCACTCTTGCTTTTCTGACTTTGATGTTCTGACTGTCTTCTCCTTAATTCTGTGTCCCTTTGCCCATTTCAGGGGCCATTTTATCTCCATTCAGCCTGGTCTAGGCACAGTGTTCGTTGTCAAGACAGCATTGAAAAGGCAACATCCAGTCGAAAAGGGGATTCAGCCAAGTGCATGAGCAATTACAACCCAGTGTGACAGTTCTATGATGGGGGAGTACAGAGTGCATGGGAGCACAGGAGAGGCACCAAGAGAATGACGCCAAACCCATAACTAGAGTTAGCCAGGGGAAGACTAGAAGTATGAAAAATGTTTCTGGCTCTGGAAGTAGCATTCAAAAGCCAAAAGGGGATTTAAAAAACCCTCTCCAGTGAACACCATATTATTCTAGTGATGGGAATGAACACAGGACCTGACAATATTTAATGGCACATTCTCTTCTCAGCTGGAACTGGAATTTAAATCTTTAAAACTTGGGAATGCTCCTCATTTCCTTCTGCTCTGTCTCTCTACTTCTTCAGGTGATAACCACCGACACAGAACCATTTAGAAAGGTGCAAACAGTTGAATTTAGCCCTTTATTCATGGGCTGCTGCAAATCTGAGCTCTAGGGGATCTTTGTTGATCCACTTGTTCTAGATAAAAGGCAGTATGCTTGAGTCAATAGATCACAACACCAGCAGTAGCCAGCAAACCTGTGCCTGATTATCAGCACAGCACCCGTGCCAGCTACCCACCACGGGCCCTGTGCCATCATCGCTACAAAGGCAATAGTGTGCGTAGAAAGATCAAGAAAAGAAGACAAGGGCCCTCACCTGGTCTGCCCTCACTCATGATTCCTGCTGACCTCCTCATGGGGTTGCCTCACCCAGCAAAAGCATCAGCCCCATTTCTCAGGTGTGGGGCCCAGAAGAAACTCAGGTGGGTCCACCACCACTGGGACACAAGGGCTTGAAGAACTTCAGTGACCTGACCTTCTTCTTTAACGTCATTTCTCTAATTTCCATCAACACTATTGTGCTGGGATGGGAGTGGGAGTGTATTTGCTGGAGGAAATTACCAATTGGGGTTCTCATAATCTGGAGAGGTAGACAGCAGCAGACAAAGAGGATGGCAGGAGAAGAGGGTGATGGCATTGGACTAATCCACATTGGATGGGACTGATAGAATTTGAGTGGGTTCTGAGATTTAGAAGACCGTTTTCTAGGTAAGTTGGCATTTTTTAAAAGGGATAGTGCCTCTCTCTCTCTCCCTCCCCACACCCCCCTCTCTCTCTCCCTCCCTCTCCCCCTACCCACATATTTCTTCTTTGCCCCACCCAGCCACTGTCCCATCCTCCAAAATAGTCAGCCTCATACATTGGGGGACTTTATAGTCCCCCAAGGCAGTCATCTCTGAAAGCGTATTTAGAAGTCACAGTCACTGAAGAAAGAGCTAATAGAGATGACTTGTCCAGAAATGGTACAGAACAGAGTAGGTATTGATGATCAGTGGGAATCTAAATAAGAACTATTGAAAGAATAGGAAATGACCATGATGAATTCTGCCTAGGACCAGGGTTTTATGAAAAACTGCTTTAACTTGAACTTTCTTGATTGTCATCTGTTTCCGTTCATCATACTTCCTCTAGTTGTCTTGGGAAACAACGTGAGCTATTTCCCACATCTCAGCCTTGTCTGTATCCCAGTCTGACCCCATCTTCAGAAAGTCAGCCTTTGGCACTCCCTGATGTCCATGTTTTTGAAAACTGACCGTTCCTGTGGCTCTTGCCTTCCACCGCTCCTCCAAATGCCTCACAGCATTTTGTCCTCAAGGCCATTGGAGAGACCCCACTCAACACACTTCCCATTCCTTGTAGAAGAGTGTCAGACTCCCACTCACCAAGAAGATGGGCGTGACACCAGCCAAAGAGAGAAGCAAGAAGACCCTCGGGGTATGGAAGATGGAGCCACTGTTCCTGGAAACCAAAGGCAAAAGCAGTCTTAGAGGAAACACTTGACCAGGGCTGTGGCACCATTTCCTCTGGGCTACCCATGGGCTGACAATCTAACTCCTTACACTGCCAGAAACAAAAGTGTGTGATTGTGTATCAATACATGTGTCAATATAGCTATTAAATTAGTAAATTCATACTGGAACTGGAAATATTGTCTAAAGCAGGGGTCAGCAAACTATGACACATGAGCTAAATCTGGCCAGCTGCTGCTTTTTCACAGCCTGTGAGCTGAGAATGGCTTTTATATTTTTAAATGGTTATACAAGTACCAAAATAATATCCTAAAGTTTGCCTCTTGGCCAGCAAAGCCTTAAATATTTACTCTCTGGGCCTTCAAGATAATGTCTGCTGACCTCTGTTCTAGAGGTCCCACTTCTGGAGAGCAACTCTCCAGGGAAACTAAGTATTAGAAGGGGAAGAAGAGAATATCAGAATTTTGGTTGGCAAGTGGAACACACTTGTGTAGTTGGAAAAGCATATTCTAGTCCCATGATCCAGCAATTTGACTTGTAGGGTAATCTAGAGAAACCTAATGCATGTACAAGGAAGTTCATGGCCAGCCACATTGTTCCTAATGACAAAAAAGAAAGAAAGAAAAAAAAAAAAAAAAGAAAATTAAATTGTGGTGTACTAGTATGATGGAAATCTAAACAACAATAAAAATTACCTAGACCTAGATACATATCACTATGCCAATCTCAAAAATATAATGTTGATTGAAAAACTCAGATTTCAGAATGAGTTGCATACTCTGAAAGTGATTGCATAAACTTAGAAATAAAATTTCAAAATAATGCTATGCATTGTTCTCAGATATATGTGTGTGAGAAGGTGTCAAAAATGGACTGGAAGAATGTACACCAAACTTTCACGCTATTGCCTCTAAGAAGAAAAGGAGAGAAGGAGGAGGGAAAAAAAGAAAGGTCAGAAATGAGACTGGGATGAAAAGGTACTTGCCAAAGAAAACTTCAAATGCACCAACAACAATGGTTATTCTTGCACACACAGAGAAGCCTGCAAATTGAAGTGAAAATGATAAAATGCAAACACTTTTCAATTCTGGGTAGTTGGAAGCCAGGTCCCATTTTGTTATTCTTGTCTCCAAATTAATAAAACATATTCTAAAATTATCATTGTTTTAATTTGCTCTTTCCCACTGAAATTGATTTATTCTGAAATTCTAAATAACTAAATAATAGTGTGAGATTTTTTGTTTAATCAAAAGGAGCATGGATATGTAAAAATTGAGAAACACTGATCTAAAGCAGTGGCTTTCAATTTTTAAATCAACTTTAGTGAATTGGATTTCCATACAACACATTTTACCCATTTTAATGTACAGTTCAATTAGTTTTGAGAAATACACATCCCATGTACAACCACCACAATCAAGACACAGAACACCTCCTTCATCCCCAAAAGGCTCCCCACCTCCTTACAGCCTTTCCCCTCACCCTTGGCTTCCAGGCCATGACTGATCTGATTTCCAAGCGAATTCCAATTTTTTCCTCCACAAAACTCTCTCTTCAAACAGACACTTGAAGGGAAGTCCAAGAAATTAGATCTGTGAAATCTGAGATGTTCTGGATAAAATTGTGGGGGACAGGGCTAGTAATCCTGTTTGAAAACCACAGAAGTTCAGCAGTGGTTTCCTCCTTTCCAAATCTGAGCACCATGTTAACACAGAAAATCTCTCATAACCCCACATGATAGCAGTTGCCCTTTTATTACCCCCTTAGTGATAAAATACATACATCCATATAGATTCCAGACCCCAGAATCATTGGTGCATCATGGACTTGGGACTACCCATTCTAAGATAATTTACTCTGACCCAGTAATTTTAAAGACAAGAAAACTGGGACCCAAGGTTGAATAGACATGTTTAAAACTCACACAACTGGAGAGTATGAATCAGCCCAAGTTATAGGATATATTTGACCTGGTCCATTCCTGATGAGATACCTGGATCTCCTTCCACTCTACCACACTGTCCTTAGATGACACAACACACGTGTCTACTGTCCCCTCCTGGGCAAGTGATGCTGGGCCAGGGCCAGGGATGGTATCTCCGAATGCTGGGTGCAGAACTGGTAGGAGCTTCACTTCCCCAGACACTGTAGTGTTTAAGGTAGAGAGAGAAATCTAGGAGATGATTTCTCCAAAAAGTCCCAAGTCAAAAAGGTGACTATAGAGTTATCCATCTGAGGGAGACTGGTCCAAAAGGACAAGTCAGGGTGCAAAGCCACCAGAACAGGGCCTCACCCAGTTTCCAGCACATAATAGACATTCAAATAATAGTTTTCCAGTTCCACTTAGGATGTTGAAAACCACTAGAGAATACTCTCCTCACACTAACAACAAGAAAAAGCCATAAAACCTACAAAATCATAACTTTTTGAGTTCAGAGAGTTCAGGACACAGGCAACCAACTGAACTAATTCCACAGGGTGACACATCCCTCCAAGGAGAGTTAGGTCTCACAAACTGTGTCAGAGCATAGGAAGAAGAGGTGGCCACCATAAGAGTGGATGAGAAGAAAGCAAAATTGTAATGAATTCTAAAAGGTCAATTGTGGGCCAGCATATCAGAATTACTGAGAGTCCCAGACTCAAGGAGAGTGCACAGTTACAAGTTCATTTCCATGGCATTCACCAAATGCTCATAAGAATACTGGGGCATGACAGGAGACTGGAAAGAGTCCCCTGAGGTGGCACAGGTGTGTGGATGGTGAGCTGCTGCCTCTGCAGGAGAAGCACTAAAGCCTACCCAGTTCCCAGCCCTTCCTTCAGATGAAGCAAGACTTGAGCTGCTAAAGTAGGGGAAGGAAATGCTCATGAGCCCAGAATTCTGCACCAACACAAAGCAGAGATTTGCTACTGCTGGAGGAGGGGCAGAAAACTCTTTCCCAAGCAGACCTGACAGAGATTTAAATCAGAATTTGGTTTTGACCGGTAGGAGGAGGCAGAGATCAAGAATTCTGATTAAAAACCCCATACCTGAGACCCAGGTGCAAAGACCTTACCTAAGCCTGAGGCTAGACCAGGAAATCTGAGAAGTCTCCCCACCTCCATCTCTGATCCCCACCAAGTAACAAGTAACAGGAGTCCTTTTCTGGGAGAGGCTCAAAATCTTAGAGAAACTGATCATTTAAGGACAGCTGAAAGCTGAAGGTGGACAGGAATACTGAGACAACCTTTCTAGCATTCCAAGCCCCACACTAACCACAAGGTAAGAGCAGCCCACTAATGGAGGAATTTGAAGACTATGGTATAGTGAAGGAAGGAAATGATAGCTCAAGTCCTGGCTAGATTGACTCAACCTACTAAGCTAACAACCCGAAATAAAAGGCATGACCGTTTCTATACATGAATATTATTTACCTCACTCTTTACTGTTTTTTTTTTACATCCAATGCCTGGCATTCAATAAAAAAAAATTGAGACACACAAAAAAGAAAAATAGAAGAACCCATTCTAGAAAGAAAAAACAACCAACAAAACCAGACAAAGCGTTGAGTCAGATGTTGGAACAATCAGACATGGACTTTAAAATAATTATGATTAATATGTTTTTTAAAATCTAATGGGAAAAAGTGAACAACATCCAAGAGAATTTCAAGAGTGTTGAAAAAGAATCAAATGGAAATGCTAGGAAAAAAGGCAATGTCAGAAGAATTTCATCCGTGGCCTTATCAGAAAACTGAACACAACTGAGCAAAGGAACTAATCAACTTTAAGATAGGTCAATAGAATTATCCTTACTTAAACATAAAGAGAAAAAAGAGAGAGAGAGAGGAAAAAAAAAAAAAAAAAAAAAAAAACAGAAGAGAGCATCCAAAAGCTGTGAAATAATATCAAACAGTCTAACATACATGTTGTATATTGAATCATGTCCCTCACAGAGACATGTACAAGTCCTAACCCTGGTCCAGCAGGTGTGAAATCATTTGTAAATTGGGTCTTCATAGGTCCTATTAAGATGATGCCAAACCAATTAGGGAGGGCCTTAATTTAATATGACAGTAGTCCTTATGAGCAAAGGAAAATTGGATATATAGTAGAAACCAGAGAAGGAGAAAGAACAAGACATGTGATGTGATGGAGGCAGGCATTGATTACCAGCAAGTCACCACCAGAAGTCTACAGACTTCAGAGAAGATAACACCCTGATTTTGGACTTATACTCTCCAAAACTGTGAGACAATAAATTCCTGCTGTTTAAGCCAACCAGTCTGTGGTATTTTTTTATAGAAGCCCTGGCAAACTAAGATACATGCAATTGAAGTCCCAAGAGGACAAGAAAAAGAATGAGGCAGAAGAAATATTTGAAGCAATAATGGCCAAGAATTTTCTAAAATTAATGGAAGACCACAAACTACAGCTCCAAGAGGTTCAGTTATAATCAATCAGGATTAATACAAAACATACATGCACACACGCACACACACACACACTCATCATAGTCAAATTGCTGAAATCCAAAGATAAAGGGGAAAATTTGAAGGCAGCTAGAGAAAAAATAAATATTATATGAAGAGGATTAAAAATAAGAATTACAGCCAACTTCTCATCAAAAACTATGCAAGCAGACTTCTGATTGACCAAGATGATGGCATAAGTTGTTTGAGGGTACCATTCCCCCCACAGAATCTTTGAAAAACTAGTAAATATTGGCAGAGCCTTCTTTCTCAAAATTCCAGAAAGCAGTTAAAGGATTTCAGTAATTGGGTGAGTACTGGATCAAGAAAATGCAGATTTAAAAATGGTAGGAGAAGCTCATGGCACCCTGCTGGGCCTTCCCTTAACCCCTCCCCAATCTAGTGTGGAGCCAGTCTGCACAACCACTGGAGTCCCTGGCCCTGTGGGAGTAGAGTGACCCCTATGCACATACCAAGGTGCCTATATGTCAGTGCCAATATATCACATGGCAGCCTGAAAGACTGAGCCAGGACTTGTCTCTGACTCACCCTCCCAGAACTTGCTCTGCAGGTAGAAGAAGATTATAGACTGCTTAACTAATGTTAGAAGAATTAAGTCAAAGCAGACAAGGAGAGATGATTACTAGCTTCAGGAAAAACAATCAAGCACCATGGATGGGGGAAGTATATTTCAAAGACAGTAGAGGGAACATTCAGATCCCTGTAAATGGGGAGTTATTAAGGCCACAGGTGAGCACAAGCCCAGGATAAGAAACAGACTCAGAAAAGAGAGGACCTGAACTTCACTTCTGCCTTGGGCTGACCTTCTTGATAGGAGGGCTAACCTCTAAAGGGGAGCACCAGCCAATGCAGAGCCAATTTTCTAAGACTGTGAAAGGTGTTTGTTTGTTTTTCAGTTGCTTTGTTTGTTTTTGTTAGCTCCTGGGACTCAAGTAAATCACTGTCACCTAACTACCTGGATACAAACTTAAGGAATGGACAGCCCAGGGACTAAATCCCAGAGTTAACACATTAATCTCTTAAAATGCACAGTATGTAACAAGATTATTAGACAAAGAAACAGGAAATGTGGCCCATTCAAAAGAACAAAATAAAAATTCAGAATCCATCAATGAAGAAGACCAGACTTTGGACATACTGAAAAAAGACTTTTTAAAAATGGTTTCCAATATGCTCAAGAACATAAAGGAAAATATAATGGATATCAGGAAAATGAAGAATCAGGAATATGAGAATCTAAATAAGGAGACAGAAATTTTTAAAAAGAAACCAAACAGAAATACTGGAGTGAAAGATTACAATAACTGAAATGAAAAATTCCCTAGTGGGTTTCAATAGTAGCTTGGAGCTGACAGAAGAAAGAATCAGTGAACTCGAAGAAAATACATTTAAAATTATTCTGGCTGGGGAGCAAAAAGAAAAAAGAATGAAAAAAAAAAAAATGAACAGAGACTAAGACACCTGTGGGACACCATCAAGCATACCAGAAGGAGAAGAAAGAGAAAGGGAAAGAGGCAGAAGGAATATTCAAAGAAATAATGACAGAAATTTTCCCAAATTTAAAGAAATATGTGAATATACACATTGAAGATTCACATACACACAAAAAAGACCCCAAAAGGATAAACTCAAAGAGAACCATGCCCAGACACACAGTAGTCAAACTGCCAAATGCCAGGAACAAGGAGAGATCTGAAAGCTGAAAGAAAAAAGCAATGTTTTATGTACCTGGGAGGCCCAATCACAGTAAGTGCCAATTTCTCAAAACTGTGGAGAAAAGAAGGAAGGTAATGGGATGAAATATTTAAGCTAAAAGAAAACAATTGCCAACCAAGAATCTTATCACTGAAAAGATAGTCTTTCAAAAAAGAGGAAAAGATTAAGACATTCCAAAATAAACAAAAGCTGAAGGAGTTCATTACCACTAGATCTGCTATACAAACATGCTAAAGGGAATTTTTCAGACTGAAAAGAAAGGACACTAGACAGTGGATCCTTAGATCCACTTAAGGCATAATGAAATAAAAAACCTCCAGTAAAGATAACCATATTGTTGCTGGATTTTCTCAAGGTTCTTGGCTAAGCTACAGGAAATGAATTTTGAGAGCAAGCTGGGTTAGTTAGGCCAATAATTTATTAAGGAATGGTGAGAAGAGAAATGGGAGAAAATAACAGATCATGGGTCCCAGATAGAGAGGAAGGGGCTGAAGAGTGATAAAGAGGGCCAATTTATAGACTACTACTATTCCCCATTATAGATTATAAATGCCCAGGTTTTACTTGTGTGTTGTTCCAGGCAGGGGGAAGAAGGCAAGAACCGGGAATAGAAGCAAGAACAGGGGGAAAAGACAAGAGCAGGGCCGGTTCGGCCTCTGTGCTTGCTTTTTAAACCATTAATTATTCTGCCCCTTTGCTAATGACAGGGGAGGAGTCCCAGCTGTTCACTGTTTTGATTGATTAACCCATCCATCAATCCTCCAGGAGGGCCCAATGATAAGGCCCCTGGAGAATATTTGGGGCTTCTCCTGGCTTCTGGAGGAAATCTTGTTCTAAATAGGATTCTCGCAAGTTCTTCCAGCAACCATCTTGGGAGTACTGATGTCCATGTGTTTAATGGTGGCAGTTTTTCTGCCAAGTTCTATTGATTCCCTAACTAGCTTGTATCAATACAGGTAATTATAAGTGCCAATATGATTGTATTTTCTTAAAGGTTGTAAAACACACATGCATAAAAATAAGAATAAATCTATGGTTTATTCTTTATACAATGAATAAAGATATAATTTCTAATAAGTAAAACAAAAGGTGGGGGGATAGAGGAGTATAGGAACAATGTTTCTGTATGTATTGAAGTTAAGTTGATATCAAATCAAATGTGATTGCTATAGATTTAGTATATTAAATTTTAGCCCCATGGTAACCACAAAGAAAATATCTGAAAAATATACACAAAAGAAAATTAGAAGGGACTCAAATAGTACACTAAAAAAAAATTTTTTTTAATGTGAAAGTAAACATTAATGGAAGAATTGAAGGGCAAAATGAAATTGGAAATCACTAAGGTCCAGAGAAACAGATTAAGCACAAAGATATGGAAGTTAAACAACACACTCTTAGACAAACAGTGGGTCAAGGAGGAAATCTCAAAAGAAATCAGTAACTATCTTGAAACTAATGAAAATCACAACACAACATATCAAAACCTATGGGATGCAGCCAAAGCTGTCCTGAGAGGGAAGTTCATAGCCATAAATACTTATATTAAAAAAGAAGAAAGAGCTAAAATTGAAGACCTAACTGCACACTTGGAGGAATTGGAAAAAGAACAACAAACTAAACCTAAAGGAAGTACAAAGAAGGAAATAACAAAGATTAGAGCAGAACTAAATGAAATAGAGAATAAGAAAGCACTAGAAAAAATAAACAAAACCAAAAGCTGGTTCTTCAAGAAGATCAATAAAATTGACAAACCCTTGGCCAGACTAACAAAGAAAAAGAGAGAACAGATGCAAATACACAAAATAAGGAATGAGCAAGGGGATATCACTACTGACCCCACAGAAATAAAGAGTATCATAAGAGGATACTTTGAAAAATTATATGCCAACAAGAATGATAATTTAGAGGAAATGGACAAGTTTCTAGAAACTCACAAACAGCCTACATTGATGAAAAAAGAAATTGATGAACTCAACAGTCCAATTACAAGTAAAGAGATAGACTCAGTTACCAAAAACTTCCCAACTAAGAAGAGCCCAGGACCAGATGGCTTTACAGCTGAATTCTACCAAACATTCCAGAAAGAGTTAACACCAATCCTGCTTAAGCTCTTCCAAAAATAGAAGTAGAAGGAATATTGCCTAACTCATTCTATGATGCCAACATTACCCTAATACCAAAACCAAACAAAGATACCACAAGAAAGGAAAATTACAGACCAATTTCTCTAATGAACCTAGATGCTAAAATCCTCAACAAAATACTTGTAATCACGTTCAACAACATATCAAAAGGATTATACACCATGACCAAGTGGGTTTCATCCCGGGTATGCAAGGATGGTTCAATATAAGAAAATCAATCAATGTAATACACCGCATAAACAGATTGAAAGAAAAAAATCACATGATCATCTCTATAGATGCAGAAAAAGCATTCGACAAAATACAGCACTCTTTCCTGATAAAAACACTGCAAAAGATAGGAATAGAAGAAACTTTCTGAATATGATAAAGGGTATATATGAAAAACCCAAAGCTAACATCATCTTCAATGGTGAAATCCTAAAAGCCTTACCTCTGAGATTGGGAACAAGACAAGGATGCCCACTATCACCACTCCTATTTAACATTGTCTTAGAAGTACTTGCTGAAACACTGAGGCAAGAAAAAGATATAAAAGGCATCCAAATAGGAAAAGAAGAAGTAAAAATTTCATTATTTGCAGATGACATGATCCTATATGTAGAAAGCCCTGAAAAATCTACAATAAAGCTTCTAGAACTTATAAAGGAGTTCAGTAATGTCACAGGCTATAAGATCAAAGCTCAAAAATCAGTAGCATTTCTGTACACCAATAACGAGAAATCTGAGAAGGAATCAAGAAAAAAATACCATTTACAATAGTAACTAAAAGAATCAAATACCTGGGAATAAATTTAACTAAAGATGTAAAGGATTTATATACAGAAAACTACACAACACTGTTAAAGGAAATCAAAGAAGCCTTAAATAAATGGAAGAATATTCCCTGTTCATGGATAGAAAGACTAAACATCATCAAGATGTCTATCCTACCTAAACTAATCTACAGATTTAATGCAATCCCAATAAAAATCAACACAGTATTTTTTAAGGAACTGGAAAAACTAACTACAAAATATATTTGGAAAGGTAAGAGGCTCCGAATTGCCAAAGACATATTGAAAAAGAAAAATGAAGTTGGAGGTATCACATTATCTGACTTTAAAACATACTACAAAGCTACAGTGCTCAAAACTGCATGGTATTGGCACAAGGATAGACATACTGACCAATGGAACCAAATTGAGAGTTCTGATATAGACCCTTGCATATACAGTCATCTGATATTCAACAAGGCCACCAAGCCCACTCAGTTGGGAGGGAATGGCCTCTTTAACAAGTGGTGCTTGGAGAACTGGATATCCATATACAAAAGAATGAGAGAGGAATACCATCTCACACCTTATACAAAAATCAACTCAAGATGGATCAAAGATCTAAATATAAGAGCCAAAACCATAAAGACCTTGGAAGATAATGTAGGGAAGCATCTACGGGACCTTGTAATAGGAAATGGTTTTATGACCTTCACACCCAAAACATGAGCAGCAAAAGAAAAAATAGATAATTTGGATCTCCTCAAAATTAAAAACTTCTGCACCTCAAAGGATGTTATTAAAATAGAAAGGTAGCCTACCCAATGGGAGAAAATATTTGGCAAACATATATCTGATAGGAGCCTAATATCTTGCACATATAACGAAATCCTATACCTCAAAAATAAAAAGACAAACAACCCATTTAAAAAATGGGCAAGTGACCTGAAAAGACACTTCTCCAAGGAAGAAATACAAATGGCTAAAAAGCACATGAAAAAATGGTCGACATCGTTAGCTATTAGGGAAATGCAAAACAAAACTACAATGAGATACCATCTTACACCCATCAGAATGGCAGCTATTAAAAAACAGCAGACTATAAGTGTTGGAGAGGATGTGGAGGAATAGCAACCCTCATCCACTGCTGGTGGGATTGTGGAATGGTCCAGCCACTATGGAGGACAGTTTGGCGGTTCCTCAGAAAACTAACAATAGATCTTCCATATGATCCAGCGATTCCACTGCTGGGTATATACCCAGAAGAATTGAAAGCAAAGACATGAACAGATATATGCACACCAATGTTCATAGCAGCATTGTTCACTATTGCCAAAGTTGGAATCAGCCCCGGTGCCCATCAACAGACGAATGGATAAACAAAATGGGGCACATACATACAATGGCATATTACCCAGCTGTAAGAAGGAATAAAGTGCTAACACATGGGATAACATGGATAATCTTGAAGACCTTATGTTGAGTGAAGCAAGCCAGGCATTGAAGGATGAACAGTATATGACCTCACTGATTTGAATTGAGGAAAATGAGCAGTCTCTGAGAACCAGTCTGAAAGATAGGTTAACAAGAGAGAGAAAGAGAAGAGAAGGTTGTGAGCCGTCACCCATACAGATATAATCTATGCTAAAGTGATAGAGTATAGTTGCATATTGAAGGATAGAACAGGTGGGTAGTGATATTACTGGGTTTGGTGGTGCAGGGTTGACAGGTGGGTAGATTAGGAAGGGCGGCTTAGAATATCCAGGATACTTGGGGGAGAGATGGGAGAGGGACTAGGTGAACATGGGATTTGTGGGTATGAGGTTGAAAGTGCAGGAGTGGGAATGCTTTTATGGCAATATGACAAGGTAGTGTCACTGGTTTAGGGTATAGTTTGGGGGGCGCATCTAAGACGGGGCACATCTGGAGTAGACTTCTGGGGAGTGTGTGAGTGTTCATCCTGTCATAATGTGTTGTGTTGGGGAGTGGAGACCCACACAGTGAGTGGGAAGGAGATGGACTCCCATCTTTGGGAGGACCGATTCACCCAGAAATAGACATCTTTGGGTGTTTCTTAGGAGCAAGGGTGGATCCTAATAGGGGAGGATACTCAGCGTGTCAAGACCTCTTGTTGCATGTAACTATGAATCTTGTCATCCAATGAGTCAAGACAGGGGGGTGTCATGTGCCCCAGGGGGATGGGGCGGAAGGAACAGAAAAGATCAAACAGGGGATATTTAGTGGTCAGGGGAAATGTTTTTCGTTACCTTACAGTAATGGACACAGGACATGGTAACTATTATAAAAAATTATTAAACTGTACCGTCTAAATTGTAAACTGTACTGGAAACCATTGACAATGTTTAGTAGCTATGTTTCACTATCTGTATAACAGTTATAACAATGCTACCGTCCACATAAAAAAGGTTTTAATATGGGGTGAGGAAAGGGGGAGGAGGTTGGGTATATGAGAGTCTCTAGTATTCTGTGTGTGATTTTGCTGTGACCTAAAACTTCTTTGAAAATTAAATGAAAATTTGGGAGACACTGGGGAGAGGGGGAAGGTGCCATGGTACAGACTGAACACCTGATAATGCAGTGATAAGAGGAAAATAATGATAATAATAATAATAATTTTTTTTGTTTTTTCCCATTTTTTGAATGTCCCAATCCTTTAATTTAATTTTATTTTTAGGGTTTTTTTTCCCCTGAGTTTCCATGTATTTTATCTCTTACATTTAAGCTTATCATTATTATTTCATTTTCCTATTAATTATATTTGGCTATTATATGGGCTTCATCTTCAAGGAAGGTTTAGATCACAGAAGGGTTACATAGGTGGCAGCAGAGGATCATTGGTGGGGGGTGTCTGGGATGGGGGTTTCATGGGAGGAAGTTCACCTGAATATACATGAAAGATAAATAAAATTGTTCAAATGATCAAGGGGTGGGGCATGGTCACAGTGGGTGGACAATCACGCAATAAATGAGGGAATACTGAATTCCCAGCCTGGAGAGCTCTGCCACATTTTCCAAGGTAGCAGCAACAGTCCCCCGAGTGCAGGGGCAATGTCGGGCAAAGGAGGATGGTCCACTAATGGGTTCTTGTTATTGATGACTAGCCTTACGAGTCTTTGCTCTTGTAATTGAAACTTAGCCTACTGTTATGCCTAAGGGTTGCCACCTGAAAGCCTCCTTGTTGCTCAAATGTGGCCTCTCTCTAAGCCAAACTCAGCACATGAATGCATTACCTTCCCCCCAGCGTGGGACACGACTCCCGAGGATGAGCCTTCCTGGCAACGAGGAATTAATACCAAGTGCCAACTGGCAAGACGACTGGAAAAAGACCTTGAATAAAAAGGGGAAAAGGTAAAGACAAATGAGTTCATAAGGCTAAGCGACTTCAAAGAGAGTGGGGAGGTCATCCCAGAGGTAACGTTTATGCACACCTCAGTAGGATCTCATAGAACACCAAAGTGGATATCACCCCACAGAGAGGGGCTCCTCGGGGCTCTGAGACACCCAGGCCCTATATAAGGGGGAATAGCTCCAGAGATTGATGCCTTATCAATGGGCTATACTTTGGAATCTGTGCTCCTGAGAGTGACAGAGATGGACTCAAATAAGTCCTCCTTGCACATAGTCCATCAGTCCCTTCTATTCAAACCTGTATGTGATGCTGGAGTTTGTAGGTGTACTTCCAGAGACGAGCCTTTGGCCTGCCCATGTGCCAGCTGTGCCTGGAATCTCGGTGGAGCTGCAACTCCTACTCTACAGCTCAATGGACTCACCCAAGTCATCTGGTTAAGAGAGAATGATGGACAAAGGCCATCCCAGGGAATGGAGAGAGCCTGCAGCTGCAGGCAGGATAATCCCATCCATCATATCCATGGGATATAAGCCCCCTCTCACTTGGAGGTAGAGTGGACATCACCATCCCAAACTCCTCAAGATTGGGGGAAGAGCTATGGACTAGAGTGGACTTACTGGTATTCTGTTGTAGATATATTATGATTCACACAATGGAAGAAATTCCAACAGTGAGGTTGAGCCAGTGGCCAGTGGACGCTTTCGGGGCAGGGAAGGGAACAGGGGCTTTTTCGGGACTTGGAAATTATCCTGAGTGACATTACAACGACAGATATAGGCCATTTTACATCACCATATACCATACAGAACTGTATGGGAGAGAGTGTGCTCTACAATGTGAACTATGGTCCTGCTTAGGGGCAAAGCCCCAGGATGTGTATATCCATTGCAGGTGATGTGCTACACTAATGAAAGATGTTTATGTGGGATGTTATGGGAGGTGTAGGAGGTGGGGAACATGGGAATCCCTGTAATTTTTGTGTAACATCATGTAATGTTATGTAATCAAAGCATCTTTTATAATATTAAAAATAAATAAATAAATAATAAAAATAAATTTAAAAAAAAATGTATGAGACATAAAATGCCAAATAGCAAAATGGCAGAAGAAAGTCATGCCATATCAGCAGTTACTTTAAATGTAAATGAATTACACTCTCCAAAGGCAGTGATAGGCAGAATGGATTAAAAAAATAAAAAAATAAAAAAGCATGACCCAACTATATGCTATTTACAAGTAACACCTTAAATTCAAAGACACAAGTACGTTGAAAGTGAAAGGATGGAAAAAATATACCATGCAAACAGTAGCCAAAAAACAGCTGGGGTAGATTTACTAATATCAGATAAAATAGACTTTATGTAAAAAACTGTTAAGATCAGTATATATTGATAAATAGGTCAATTCAACAAGAAGATACAATGATTATAAATATTTATGCACTTAATGGTATAGAGCCCAAAAATATATGAAAATATTGAGTGATTCAAAGGGAGAAATCAACAGTTGTACATTAATAGTAAGTGATTTTAATACACCACTTTTAATAATGGATAGAACAGCTAGACAGAAGATCAATAAGGAAATAGAATACTTAAATGATACCATAAACCAACAGACATAACTATAAACTAATAGACATATATAAAATACTTCACCTACCATTAGCAGAATATACAGTCTTTTTGAATGTACATGGATTATTCTCCAGGATAGACCATATGTTAGATCACAAAAGTCTCAACAAAGCCAAAACTATTGAAATCATACAATGCGTCATCTGACCATAAATGAATGAAGCAAGAAATTCATAACTGAGAGAGAAATGGAAAATTCAAAATACATGGAAATTAAACAACACAGTCTTAAACAACAATGGGTCAAAGAAGAAATCACAAGTGGAGTTAGGAAATATCTTGAGGGGAATGAAAATGAAAACACAACATACCAAAATATATGGGTTGCAGCAAAGGCAGTGCTGAGAGGGAAATGTATAGCTCTAAATGCTTACATTACAAAAGTAGAAAGATCTCAAATCAGAGACCTAACCTCACAACTGGAGGACCTAGAAAAAGAAGAGCAGACTAAACCCAAAACAAGAATAAGGAAGGAAATAACTAAGATTAGCTTGGAGATCAATGGAATATAGAATAAAAACAACAGAGAGACTCAACAAACCAAAAATTTGCTCTATTAAATGGTCAGTATAATCAATAAACTTTAAGCTACACTGACAAAGAAAAAGAAAAGAAAGGACACAAATAACTAAAATCACAAATGAAAGGGGAGACATTACTACCAACCCACATAAATAAAAAAGATTATAAGTAAATACTATGAACAACTATATGCTGATAAATTAGATAACTAGATGAAATGGGAAATTTTCTAGAAACACACAAACTACCTACACTAACTCAAAAAGAAATAGAAATAATAAAGAGATTGAATCAGTAGCCAAAAAGCTTCCAACAAAGAAAAGCACAGGACCAGATGGTTTCACTGGTGAGTCTTACTAAACATTTCAAGAGGAATTAACAACAATCCTGCTCAAATGCTTCCAAAAAATTGAAGACGAGAGAATACTTGCTAATTCATTCTACGAGGCCAATATTACTCTAATACCAAAGCCAGACAAAGATGCCAGAAGGAAAGAAAATTACAGGCTAATATCCCTTATGAATTTAGATGCAAAAGTCCTCAACAAAATCCAAGAGCACATTTTAAAAATTATACATCAAAATCAAGTGAGATTTACCCAAAGTATGCAAGGGTGGTTCAATAAAAGAAAATCAATGTAATATACCACATTAATAGAACAAAGGAAAAACCGGCATGATCATTTCAATAGACACAGAAAAGGCACTTGACAAAATCTAAGCACTCTTTCTTGATAAAAATGCTTAGAAAACTAGGAATAAAAGGAAACTTCTTCAACATGATAAAGGGCATGGTTTTGGTTTCCTAGATGCAAAAACAAATATCACACAATGGGTTGACTTTACAATGGGAATTTATTGTCTCATAGTTTTAAGGCTAGAAGAACTCCAAAGTTGAGGCATCAACAATGTGATGCTTTCTCAGAGAAGACTGTGTTGTTCTGGGACTGACTGCTGGCAATCCTTGATCCGTTATTTCTCTGACACATGGCAATACACACAATGGCTTCTGTTGGGTTCTCTCTCCTTCTGACTTTCACTCTGCCTATAAAGGACTCCAGCAATCCAGACTAAAGCCCAACCTGATTCACTGGGGCTTAACAGAAGTAACATCTTAAAGAGATCTTATCTACAAAGTAGAGATTTTATTTACAGCGGGTCTACACCCACCAGAATGCAGACAAGTACAAGAATATATCCAAATTGGGTACACAATTCAATCCTCCACAGGCATATATGAAAAACCCAGAGCTAACATCATACTCAACAGTGAAACACTTTCCCTCTAAGATTAGGAATGAGACAAGGATGCCCACTGACACCTTTGTTTTCAATATTGTACTGGATGTTCTAGCCAGAGCAACTAGGCAAGAAACAGAAAAGTCATTCAAATTGGAAAAGAAGTAAAACAAACTTCCCTATTTGTAGATGACAAGCTCCTATGTATTTTTTAAATCCTGAAAATTCCACCACAAAGCTACTAGAGCTGATAAATAAGTTCAGCAAAGTGGCAGAGTACAAGATCAACATGGAAAAATTAGTAGTCTTTCTATACACTAGTAATGAACAATGTGAAGAGGGAATTAAGGGAAAAATCCATTTATAACAGCAAGTTAAAAATCAAACCTCTAGGAATGAATTTAACCAAGGATTTAGAGGACTTATACATGGAAAACTATACAAACACTGCAAAAAGTAATCAAAAGAAGACCTAAATAAATGGAAAATCATTCTATGTTCATGGATTAGAAGACTAAATATCTTTAGGATGTCAATTCTACCAAAAGCTAATTACACATTCAATGAATCATCCAATTTATATGGAAGGGTAGGGGATCCCAAATAGCCAAAAACTATCTTGAAAAGAAGAAGAGGTTGGAGGACTCTAACTTCCTGATTTTAAAACTTATTACAAAGCTACAGTAATCAAAACAGCATGGTACTGGCACAAGGAAAGACAAACAGACCAATGGAATTGAATTGAGAGCTCAGAAATTAACCCTTACATTTATGGCCAATTGATTTTGACAAGTGTACCAAGTCCACTCAATGGGAAAAAATAGTCTCTTTAACAAATGGTGCTGGGAAAATGGAATATTCATATACAAAAGAATGAAGGTGGACCCCTACCTTATACCATATACAAAAATCAACTGAAAATGGATCAAAGACCTAAATATAAGAACCCAAATTATAAAACTCCTAAAAGAAAACATAGATAAACATCTTCAGGACCTTGTGTTAGGTAATGGATTCTTAGACTTTCCATCAAAAATATGAGCAACAACAGAAAAAAAATGGATAAATGGGATTTCATCAAAATCAAAAACTTTTGTGCATCAAAGGATTTCATCATGAAAGTGAAAAGACAACCTACAGAATGGGAGAAAATATTTGGAAACCACATATCAGATAAGAGTTTGATATATCCAGACTATATAAAGAAATCTTACAACTCAATAACAAAATGACAACCCAATTTAAAAATGGGCAAAAGATTTGAATAGATATTTCTCCAAAGATATACAAATAGCCCAAAGTCAAATGAAAAGATGCTCAACATCATTAGCCAATAGGGAAATGCAAGTCAAAACCATAATGAGATGCCATTTCACACCCACTAGAATGGCTGCTATTAAATAAATGGAAAATAAAAAGTGTTAGAGAGGATGTGGATAAATAGGAACACTTGTTCATTGTTGGTGAGAATGTAAATGGTGCAGTCACTGAGGAAAACAGTTTGGCCGTTCCTTAGAAAGTTAAGTGTAGAATTACCATATGACCTGGCAATCCCACTTCTAGATGTGTATACCCAAAAGAATTGAAAGGAGGGACTTGAGCTGATATTAGCACACAGATGTTCATAGTAGCATTAGTCACAAGTGCCAAAAGATGGAAGCAACCAAGTGTTCATCAACAGATGTAATGTATTTTTTTTTAAGTGGTATATACACAAAATGAAATATTATTCAACCATGAAAAGGAATGAAGTTCTGATACATGTGACAACATGGATGAACCCTGAAGACATAATGTTGAGTGAATTAAGCCAGAATCAAAAAGACACATATTGTATGATCTCACTAATGAAATAATTAAAATAAGCAAATTCATAAAATCAGAAAATAAAATAGAAGTTTACACGGGTCATGACAGGGCTAGGAATGCAGAGTTAATGCTTAATTGGTAGTTTCTCCTTGGCGTGTGGGAAAATTTTGATAATAATGGTGGTGATGGGAGCACAATATTGTGAATGTAATTAATAACATTGAATTATATATTTGAATGCGGTTAAAAGGGGAAACTTAAGTTTGTATATATGCTACTAGAATAAAAAAGTTAAAAAAAATTCAACCATTGGACTGGACAACACAAACTGCAAACCCTAACATAAACTGTGGACTATAGTTAAGAGCACAATTATAATAATATTCTTTTATTCATTGTAACAAAGGTACCACACTAATGCAAAGGATTAATGTATGAAGAGAGTATAGGGGAACTCTGTAGTTTCTGCATATTTTTCTGTAAACCTACAACCTCTCTAATTTAAAAAAACTACGAAAGTTGAAAGACAGTGGAGTAGTGTCTTCAAAGTGCTAAATGAAAATAACTGGCAAACCAGAATTAAGGCAAAACAAAGAGTCTGACACACAAAATTTGAGAGAAAACATTATTAGCAGACCTGCAGTACAAAAGAAAAAGTTAAAAGAAGTTCTTCCAGCAAACAGGGTATGGATCTACTTAAAGAAATGAGTGCAAAAACGTAAAAATGAAAATGCATAAAAGGATGTTTTCATTTTAAATCACTTTAATAGATTATTGGCTATGTAAAGCAAAAACAGTAACAAATGTATTTTGTGGTTTATAAAATATGTTAGTAAAATGTGTGACAATAACAAAGGATGAGAAGGAGAACATGAAAGTATACTGTTTTGGGGGTCTTACACTCTTCCTGAAGTGGTATAATATTATTTAAAGGTAGATTGTGACAAATAAAGATGTATATTAAAAACACTAGAAAACACTATTTAGAAAGGATATTAAAAATAAACTAATTGTGGAGATAAAAATGGAATCATAAATATTAAATCCAAAAGGCAGAAAACGGAAAAAAGAAAAATAAATGGGACAAATAGAAAATAATTAGCGCACTACACTTGCTAAATATATGTCCCAGAGACTTAAATCTGTGGTCTGTTCATGTGCTGGTTGAGCCCCAAATCTCAGCAGAGTTAAAACATATACTCTCCAGTTCATTGGATGCACCCACGACAACTAACAAGAAGATGATGATGGACAATGCCCATCCCAAGGAACAGAGAGTGTCTGCAACTGTAAGCAATACGGTTCCATCCAACTGCCCCGTGAGATCTAAGTGCCCTCTCAATCAGAAACAGAATGGGCGTCACCATCCCAAAATCCTCTAGATTGGGGATTGAACAATGGGCTAAAGCAGACTTATTATTATTCTATTACAGACTTATGATTATTCTAGCAATGGAAGAACTTGAATCATTGATATAAAGGCAGTGGCCACCAGAAGTTCTGAGGGCAGGGAGAGGGAAGAATAGGTGTAACATGGGGACATTTTCAGGACGTTGGAATTGTCCTGCATGACATTGCAATGACAGATACAGGCTGTTATACACTGTCAAAACCTATAAAATGGTGCGGAGCAGAGTGTAAACTATAATATAAACTATAGACCATGGTTAGTTGCAATGCTTCAATATGTGTTCATCAATTGTAACAAATGTACCACACTAATGGAAGATGCTGTTAATGTGGGAAAGTGTGGGAGGGGAAGGGGGACATATGAGAATCCCCTATATTTTTTATCTAACATTTATGTCATCTAAAACTTCTTTAAAAATAAAAATTTTAAAAATTTTAAAAGAAAATAACTAGCAAGATGATAAGTTTAAGTTAACCATATAAATAAATAAGTTAAATTTAATGGTCTAAACACCCCAATTGAAATATAGATATTGTTATGTTGGCATACTTTCAACAAGAAATCCATTTTAAAAATAAGTTGATTCATAATAAAAGGGAAAAGATGCACCATACAAACACCAATTAAAAGAAAGCTAGAATGGTATATTAATATTAAAGTAGACCTCAGAACAAAGACTATTACCAAGAATAAAGAGAGCCATTACATAATGACAAATGGGCCAATTCACCAAGAAGACATAGCAACCCTAAATATGTATTTGCCTTATAATAAAACTTCAAAATACATAAAACAAAATGTATAAAATGGAAAGAATAGACATATAAAATGCTAAAGGAGAATTTAGCATTCCTCTCTCAGCAATCAATAGAATAGACAGAAAAGCAATTCCATGGATGCAGAAGACCTGGAACCCACTTACCGTAAAAACCTTTATAGACTAGCAGCACCAGAATGCACGTTGTTTTCAAGGGAACGTGGAACACCTACCGTAAAAGACCATATTCTGGGCCACAAAACAAATCCCAACATACTTACAAGAATCAAATCCATATAAAATATGTTCTCTAAGCAAAGTAATTAAACTAAAAATCAATAACAAAAAGAAATTTGAAAATCCCCCAATAGCTGGAAATAAAATAAATAACATTTTTGGAAATAAGGGAAAGAAAGAGAAGGAGGGAGGAAAAGAGGAAGGGAGGGAGGAATAGAGGGAGGGAGGGAAAGAAAGAGAAAAAGGAGGGGAAAGAAGGAGGGAAAAGGAAAGGAGAGAGGAAGAGGGAAGGGGGAGGATGGAAGGAGGAGAAAGAAAAAGAGAAAGAGAGGGAAGGAGGGAAGAGGCAGAGGGCTGAGCAAGAGAAAGTGTGAGGTAAGGAAGGAAGAGCGGAAGGAGGGAAAGAGAGGGCAGGGATGACCTGAAATATTTCCTTTCTCAAAGAACGGGCTGTTGAGACGTTGTAGAGAATGTTCTCGGTCCCTGAAACACCTTAAGCTGGCAGAGTGCGGAGCAAACAGGACTGGTAGGTCTCTGTCTACTAACAAGTCTACCCGGAACATTCCTGGAGCAGCCCAGCACCCATTACTCCTCGTGGTTCCACACATCATCAGAGGTTGCCCCTGCTTGAAAGTGGAAGATGCGCCATATGGTGTTTGCTGGTAGCCTGCTCTGGTGGGCAGTTCCTTAGGAGCTCAGACTCACCTCCGACAGCTTCCCACCTCAGGCACATGGCGCCCGAGGTTCCACCTGCTGCTCCAGGGCCTTGCACAATATCGCAGGATCCCATGCGGCCCAGGGCAGGAGCAGCCAGCAGGGCAGGGACGTTCACACCCCTGGAGCTACCCACAACTGATGGGGTGGGACGCAGTGCAGCAGCGCCCAGCCTCCCCCACCCTTCAGGGGGACATTCCCATGCTTCCCAGAAGACTCGTGCCCCTGCCACTCACCTAACACTCCCTATTTTTATTCTTTCTCCATCCCTATCTCAGTCTGCCTGCTTCTCCCTCCTGCTCCCTGAGGTTACCTCCCAGGGAGACTCCCTGCACCCAAGCCCTGGTCTCCAGCTCTACTTTTGGGGAAAACTCAAAGTAAGACAGATTCCCATACTGAAGCCTCAAGACCTCAGTAGTTTCAGGATTTGTCAGTCCAGAAAGAGGTACTCCTGTTGCCCCTGAGCCCCCACCAGGGAATAGCCTCACACACCAGGAATAACTGTCCACTGGAGTCATTCTTCAGAGATGCACCAAGCCCTAACTCCAGGGAGATGGAAGTGGCAGGGTGAGAACTGCCCTCACAGGGACCAGTCATTGGGTTTGTGCTTTTTCCTTTGAAATTAACACCCAGAGGAGCCAAGAACATCTGGTCATGCAGCCAACTGTTCTCAGTTATCTAATTCCCAGGCCTCCATCGGACACATCCACACATACTTGCACAACGATGTGCCTAAAAAGAGAATCGAATCATGACAAATTTGTGCTGGACTTTGGACCTGGGTTACGCCTGCCCAATCTTTCTATGCTTCCAAGAGGAGAGAGTCAGAACTGTGAGCTTCAGGGCCTAACGACCCCCAATGACTAAAAGCAGGCGAAGAGAATGACAAGGCCAACCCTGGAGCGGTTCCCCATGCCGCACGGCCGGCCAAGGCCTCCACTCCTCCCCGTCCACCCTGACCTTGGTGGTGAGCCACCTCTTCTCCCTCCAGTCTGGCCTCCAATCCATCAGAGGGAAAAAGACAGCCCTCTCCCTTTTAAGAGCAAAATATCCTCTTCAATGCACAGAGACTCTTGGAAGGGCTCCCAAGGAAACTGTCAAGAAGACAGTTTGGAGCTCTTCAATCCATTCAACCCAGGCCTGAACTTTATGGAGAGCCTCCTGCCTGCAGGGGATATGGGGATTAGGAAAAGCCCCATTCCTACCCTCCATGAGATTTCAGTCTAACAGGTAGAATGACAACCAACAGCAAGGGGAGATGATGCTGTTGAACTTTTTCAAAAAGGGCTTTTTGTTAGCATCTCTTTCTAAAGTTCATGATACCCCTGGAAGATAGAGCTGGGGAAAGTGCTATTCCAGCAGCTGTACCTGTGGCCTCAGTTTTCAGGTGGAAATTTGAGTCCACAAGATGCTAAGGCCCTATAAACCAGGGAGATTTTTAACATAGGTCCAAAGCATGGCTTTTCTGTTGGGTACCCAAAGCACTGTCCTTGTTCCTGTGTCCCAAGGCACAGTCTAAGGAAGTCCTTCCTTTGATAAGGTCAGGCCAGGCCCCTGCTGTGAGCGACTAGGCTGGCCCAGGGAGTATCTCAGCACACATTTGTTTGCTAAGGCCGTGGGGCCCACCCCTCACCTCAGCTGTGATATTACCCTTAAAAGTTATGCAACTCTTTTTTCACAAAAACGACATCTTAAGCTGAACCTCAGAGAAATGTTTTGATTAAAGATGGACTGGGGTCTGGACCCTCCTCCTGTCACCCTACAGGATAGCCCTAAAAGGCACCCCCAAAATGTTTAGATATGCTCAGCTGGACTTGGCCAGTCTAAAAAGCTTTTCTGCTTTCCCCAGCACAGCCCCATGCTGAGGCAGTTTAAAGGTGACTTCAAATTCTTCAGCATTCCCCCCATTGAGAGGTGGGGTCTATGCCCTCTCCCCTTAAATCTGGAAGGCCTTGGTGATTTGCCTCTCCAAAAGAAGGTGACAAAAATGACATCCTAGGAATTCTGAGGCCAGGTCATAAGAAGTCTTGCAGCTTCGGCCTGGGTCACTTGGAACTCTCACTCTTGGAATATGCCCTCAGAACCCAGCTGCCATGCTGTGAGAAGCCCAAGTCCCGTGGAGAGGCCACATGCAGCTGCTCTGGGGACAGCTCAGCTGAGTCCCCAGCGGACACCAATGGCCAGCTGTGTGAAGGAGGCATCTTGGACATCCAGCCTGGTCAAACGCCCAGATGACAGCAGCCCCAGCCACCACCTGACCACAACTGCTCAAAAGACCCTGATCTAAGCCTGCCCAGCTAAGAGCATGAGAAAGATAATAAATTATTGCTGTAAGCCTCTATGTCTGGGCGTCATTTTACACAGCAAATAGAAAACAAGAAACTAGACACAAAGTACTGCATATTGTTTGATTCCATCTATACAAAATGTAAGTACAAATATATCTATAGAGATAGAAATAGATTAGTGATTATATATGGCAGGGGATGGATAAAGGGATTGAGAAGTAACTACTAAGGGGTGGGGGGGTTCTTTTTGGAGTAATGAAAATGCTTGAATATTGATTGCAGTGATGAATGCACAACTCTGTGATTATATCAAATGCCAGTGACTGTACACTTTAGAGGGATTGTATGGTTTATGAAGATCTTTCCATAAAATTGATTTTTATAAAAACGTTATTGTGCCTTGAGGAGATAATGAAAGATAGCTAGCAGAGAAGGGGATTATGTGGAGGGGTCAAAAACAATAAACAAAACAAAACAAAATAAGGTCCTGCCCATCTTAAATCATTCCAGTTCTTTTTAAATAATAGGTCTCTTTATGAGACTTCTGTGACCTTAACTTATTAATATTCCTAAAGATAAAGCATTTCACCTAAAAATAGAAACAAAAAATAAGCATGCAATTTTTCCTTACCAATTTTAGTAAATGAGGTATATTCCAGCAGAATTATGAAACAGGTTGACTATTTTCATGGCTTACAAATAAAGGCAGGGAGTGGAGGTGGCTCACAGGATTGAGCACCTCTCTCCCACATGGGAGGTCTCAGGTTCAGATCCCCATGCCTCCTAAAAGGAAGACGAGCAGACACAGAGAGCACACAGCAAATGAACACAGAGAGCAGACAGTGACCGCAAACAATGAGGGCAGGGGGTGGGGGGAGGAATAAATAAATAAAACAAATCCTTAAAAAAAAGTTTTAAAAAAGCAATTGGAAAGAAAGAAAGAATGAAAAAGAGAAAGGGAGGGAAGGAAAGAGAGAGATAAAGACAGGAAGAAAGGGAGGGAGGGAAGGAGGAAGGAAGGAAGGAAGGAAGGAAGGAAGGAAGGAAGGAAGGAAGG
>JAKSZT010004976.1:7608233-7797547 GCA_026826555.1 Tolypeutes matacus
AAGGAAGGAAGGAAGGAAGGAAGGAAGGAAGGAAGGAAGGAAGGAAGCGAGGGAGGAAGGGAGGAAGGAAGGAAGGAAGGGAAGACACACACAGAGGAGGTTGGTCTATGGTCAGTGACTGGCTCCCCTCACCCAGCCACCCCTCCCTTCACAGCTCTCCTCTTCTCCTGGGTCCTTGGGGAATTCTGGGGAGATCCCTTGCTTCCAAACTCCTATAGAATGAAAGAACTGGACATTAGAGTCAGGAAGGGCTGGGGAGACTCTCAAACCCAAGTGCCTCATTATGCAAAGAACCCGAAGATGAAAGATTAAGAGGACACGTGGCTGACAGGGCCAGGCTGTGAGCTAGGTCTCTGGACTCCCTGGCCCATGTTCCAACTCTAGCCCTGTGTTGCCCCTCCCCCCCCCGAGCTGTCCCCGAGTAGAGCAGGCAGTGTCTTTCAGACAGATTCTGCCAGCCTCACTCCTTTCCTGGCAGAGTTACTGCAAGGACCACGGGTAGGTTGCTTTCATTCAACTGCTGAATTAATCTCTCCACAAGCTCCTCATATTTCCTAGAGGCACAGACTGCCAAATGATGTCCTTTCAAATATATCCATTATACCTGTTTTTAGCATCTACTATGTGCCAGGAAATGAGCTAGGGATAGACATAAGGGACACAGCATGAATTAAATACAGTCGCCTCCCTGACGCTGTCAGCCTAATGCAAGTCGCAGACACCATCTGCTATAATGCCCTCAAATGAGTACTCTAACAGCAGTATGTATGGAATGCCATAGAAATGTCTAAGGGGGAGCTGCCTGTAAGAGCAGATGAAGGCTTCACAGGGTGGTGGCTTTTGAGCTGGCTTTGTAGAATACATAGGAATTGACAAAGCAAGAAGCAAGTAGAGAATGAGAGTCTAAGCAGAAGGAAGAGAGAAGGCAATCGTTTGGAGAGGTCAAAGTCCAAAGCATGCTTCAGAACTTCAAGTGTTCTAGATGACAAATGAATCAAGTCATGGTAGCATGAGATGGGAATGAGAAACAAAGTTTGGACAAGGCAGGACTTACATGTCATGGTAAAGGTCTGGGATTTTATCCTGCAAGATTAATCAGATATCATATACCAGTAACAGGGATAGCATCTATGTTTCACAAAGTTGACTTTGGCAGTGGGGAGAATAGATTAGAACTGTGTATTAGTTAGCTTTTGCTGAGTAAAAAATATCCCAAAATTTAGTAGTCTACAAGAGTGTATTAGTCAGCGAAAGGGGTGCTAATGTGAAATACCAAAAATGGGTTGGTCTTTATAAAGGGTATTTATTTGGGGTAGAAGTCCACAGATACCAGGCCATAAAGCGTTAAGTTTCTTCTCACCAAAGTTCATTGCCACGTGTTGGAGCAAGACAGCTGCCGGCGTTTGCCAGGGTTCAGGCTTCTGGGGTTCCTCTTCCCGGGGCTGCGTTTCTCTCTGGGCTTAGCTCCTGTTTCCCCCACAAGGTCACCTGCAGACGATCAGGCGAACGGCTTGCTTCTCTTCTCCTGGGGCCTTCTTTCCAACATCAAAACTGCTTCTCAAAAGACTGCTTCAACTGTCCTTTGCCTTGCCTTTTATATTTGATTCCCCCACCCACTAAGGGGTGGGGCTCAACACCCTACAGACATGGCCCAGTCAACACCCTAATCATGCCCAGATTAACAGATCAGTTTACAAGCATGATCCAATTATATTTTTGGAATTCATAATTACGTCAAATTTACCAACGGTTACAAAGAGTAAGCATTTATTTCTCACTCTTGCACCTGCATTTTGGCTATGTACAGCTAACCTTGGTTGGTATTGGCTGGGCTTGGATCCAGATTGTGGGTAGGGATCAGATCTGTTCCATTCTCCTTGGTACATCAGCTATCTCATGGTGATGGCAGAGGTGAAAGAGAGCAAGCCCAACTGTGCAAGCACCTTTCAAGCCTCTGCTCACATCATACTCATGAACATCCCATTAGCCAAAGCAAGTCACATTACCAAGCCCCAATTCAAAGGGCCATCCACCATGAGGCCATGGCAAGAGGACTGAAGAACTAAAACCAATAATGCGACATCACAAAGCAGGAGAAGCAGAAAGAAAGGAGACCCATGGGAAGATCATTGCAAAGGTCCAGACAGGAGGTGATGAGTGTCACACAAAGCCAATGGCAGAAGGAACAAAAACAGGAAGGAGAATCTACAGGACCGGAGAGAGCAGACAGAGGCACCACTTTGGCTGCCAGCTAAGAAACCAGATAGTAGGTGATCAGGTGGGTGAGGTCAGGAATCCAAGCAAAGCTCAGGCTTGGAATGGGGCTAGCAAGGAGTTTTAGATAGAACATGTTCAGTCATTGAGGTCGGGCAAGGAAATTCAGCAATTAGCTGAAATTAATTTGGGGGCTCCAGGGAGAAAGCTGGCTAGAGGAATCAATGTGGTAGTTAAGTCTACCATATAAATATGGTAATCACCAGCCATGTTGTACTTGACAATTGCTAGTTAAATTAATTAAAAGTCACTAAAATTTAAATGTCAGTTCCCCAGTTGCATTAACCACATTTTCAGTACTCAGTAGCCATAGATGGCCAGCAGTTGCTATATTGGACAGTGCTGATGCGGGACATTCGGTCATTACAGAAAGTACTGGATAGTGACTGAAGCCAGGAGTAGTTAAGAAGGAAAAGTATGAGAGTTGAGAAGGAAGCTAGAGCTGGGTTTGGGTAGTGGAAATGTCTACAAAAGTCACTAAGCCAGTTTTCTCATCTGGGTAGAACAAGAATGTTAGTTCCCAACTACTAGGGAAAGTATGACATAGTGCAACAGACTTGGGAGACACACAAGGTTGAGTCCTGACCTCACCATTTACTAGCTCAGTGGTCTTCAGCAGCTTGCTTAAGTTCTCTGTACCCAGTTTTCCTCACCTGTAAAATGAGGGTTTCTATGGGGCACAGATAATATGATGCATACCATTGGGCCCATGGTAAATAATAACTACGATAATCATGTTAAGCTCCACCCTTTTTGCTTGCCACACAGAGTGACATGTGGGGATTGCTGGCTGGGGACTGGGGAAAGCCACTTCTTAAAGTCAGGAGCATGGGGGTGCTGTTCTGCATTGGTAAGAGTTAGGATAAGGGCTGTCCCAACTCATGACAAGATGCCCACTGCTGTGGCCGATGCCCAGGATGAGATAATATCTTAGATGAGAATAGCTGTATTAGTCAGGGTTCTCAGGGAAACAACATAATATGTAAATATTATGGGATTTGTTACGGGAATTGGCTCACACAATCATGGGGATGGGCCAGTCCAATTTCCACATGGCAGGTGGCAAGTTGGGAACTCCGATGAAGGTTCTGATGAGTTCCCCCAGGAGAAGCTGGCAGGCTTAATATAGAGATGGAAATTCTTCCTTCTGACTGCTGAAATCATCAGCTCTCCCTTTAAGGCCTTCAACTTGTTGGATGAGACTTCTCCTTTTGCTAAAGCTATTCTCCTTTGTTGATTGTAGATGCTATCAGCCATAGATGCAACCAACTGACTAATAATTTAAATCAACAAAATACCCTCACAGTAACAATCAGGCCAGTGCTTGCTTGACCAAACAACTGGACACCATAACCTAGCCAAGTTGACACATGAGTTTCATCATCACAGTAGCCAAGGCCAGGAAGAGCCACCTAAATTCTACATCCCATATGTCCCTGAAACAAGCCAAAAACAATCAACTGACGATTGCATTCTTCATGGGAAGCCACTCCCCCTTCTGACTCTCCCTACACAACCTACCCTCTCAGACTCACCCATCCATGCTAAGCTAAGCTTCTCTCCTTTCTCCCTTCTCCCCTGATCCTTCCTGGAACTGCTGACAGGTTTAGGATTCACACCTGAGTAGCTGTTGAGAGCAGCCCAGCCTCCTAGGCTCTGGTTTCTGGAGAGCCACCCCTAATTTATTCCACCCCACCTGAGGTTTTCAATCTCCCAGTTCTGAGGCTCTAAGCCAGAACCATAATAAACTCCCACACTTGCCATTTGAAGGCACATTTCTCTGCCTTGCCCATGTTGTTATCTAGGCCACAGACAAAGGCTATAAAAAATATCCTATTTCTGCAGATATTCAAGGGACTGGGCCAGGCCTGGAGAGAGAGTTCTGTATCCACTAGAGCTGAAGTCCCTTGTCTTGCTGGCTATAATTCAGGGTCTGCTCTCAGCTCCTAGAGGCTACCTCAGGTCTTTGCCATGTAGCTTCCAGAAGTAGTTCAAGACAATCAGCAAGTATTATTAAGCACCATTTCAGACACTGGCTGTTGTCTACTGTGGTAGGTAGAATTCTAAGATGGACCCAAGATTCCTTCTTTAATTTCCTCTCCTTGAGTGTGGATGGGACCTGTGAATATGATGGGATAGGCACTCCCTTGATTAGGTGACTCATTGGAGCAGATTGGAGCGGCATTTGAAGTCAGAGATACACACTCCTGCTTCCCTGGAAGAAAGTAAAACTTCCATGTCATGAACTACTTCTGGAAGCTACATGGCAAAGAGCTGAGGTGGCCTCTAGGAGCTAAGAGCAGATCCTGAATTACAGCCAGCAAGATAGGGACTTCAGTCCTACAACAGCAAAAAATGAAATCTACCAACAACCAGTGGCTTGGAAGAGGACCCCAAGCCTCATATGAGAAGACAGCCCCAGCCAACACCTTGATTTCAGCCTCATGAGACCTTGAGCAGAGGACCCAAATAAACTATACTCCTGATCCATGACAACTGTGAAATAATGTATTTGGGTAGTTTTCAGCCACTAAGTTTGTGGTAATTTAGTTATGCAGCAATAGAAAAATGATATAGACCTTAATCCCAGAAGTTGGTAGTCTACAGCTGGTACAATAGTTATGGTATAAAATCACTGAGAACCCAGTTTCCTTGGCTCTTTCTGTCCCACCTTCCTTATCACATGACTTCTATCTTCATACATGGCTTCTATACTCATGGCCTAATATGGCTGCTGAAGTGCCAGCCATCCTATCTACAGTCTAGGCACAGGAAAAAAGGAAGGAGGGAAGGACCAAAGAGGCATGCCCTGGCCATCTAATCCCACATTAAGAAGCCATCATACTTCTCATTAACCAGAATTTACTTACATAGTCACACCTATCTGGAAGGAGGCTGGGAATGGTAGATTTTAGCTGGACACAATTGCTTATCTTAAAAAGAAAGTAAACAACAACAATTTTAAAAACAGGGCATTTTAAATCACAAAGACAGGGACATAGATATTAGTTTTCTATGGCTGTGTAACAAATAACCACAAATGTAGTGACTGGTAGTGCTTCTGCTGGTATAATATTAAAAATCCTGTGGGTCTCCCATGCATGTCATGGGGATTTACTCCACTAGACAAGAGGCTCCTCCACAGGTCTTTCCTAGATAACCTCATCTCTATTTTTGGCTTTGGCTGAAATGGCTAAGGGGATCCATGAATCACACAACTAATCTCTTCAAAAAGCCCTCTGTGGGACTGAATTCTGTGATCTTCCCTTCCTTGTGAGGCACTAGTCAAAAGTTAGCCAGCATACCTGTGGCTTTCTCTCCAAAGCAGTGAATCTCTGAATTTTTGCTTTTTTTATCAGAGAATTTCCTAAATCAGCAAGTTCTAATTCCTTTTTGTTTACCAGTTTTTCCCTCGATTTATCTCTTTCCTATCATATTTTAGTAAAGTAGCAAGAAGGAAGCAGGGTGCACCTTCACACATTGCTTGGAAATCTTTTCAGCTACATATCTAAGTCCAGCCCTTACAAGTTCTACTTTGCACACAAAAATTCAGCTAAGATTTCCACCATGCTATTACAAGGAACTCCTTTCATCCAGTTTCCAATAACATGTCCCTCATTTCCTTCTGAGTCCTCACCAGCAGTGCCTTTAACGTTCATATTTCCACCAACATTCGGTTTATGATGATATGTGTATTTTCTAAGATGACACAGGCTTTCTCCACCATGCTCCTCACCTCCTCCTGAGACCGTCACTGGCAGGGTTTTTAACAACCATATTTCTACCAACAGTCTGTTCAAACCAATCTAAGCTTTTTCTATTATGGCCCTCAAAATTCTTCCAGCTTTTACCCATGACTCAATTCCAAGGCCACTTCCACGTTTTTAGGTATTTGATGCAGCAGCACACGCTTCCAGGCACCAAAATCTATGTGAGTTTCCTATTGCTGCTACAACAAATCACCACAAATTTAGTGGTTCAAACAACCCAGATTTACTCTCTTTCAGTTCTGGAGGTCAGAAGTCTGAAAATCAAGGTGTCAGCAGGACCATGTACCTTCTGGAGGCTTCAGGATAGAATCCATTCCCTTGCCTTTTTCAGCTTCTAGAGGCTTCCTGCATCCTTGGATCATGGCCCCTTCCCCCACATCACTCCAGCTTCTTACCTACATTGTCATTTCTCCAACTAATAACTCTGACCCTCCTGTCGACCCCGTCTAAAGACCCTTATGATTATATTGGACCCACCTGTATAATCCAGGATAATCTCCCCAACCCATGCTCCTTAACTTAACCACATCTGCAAAGTCTCTTTTTCCATGTAAAGTAATATGTTCACAGGTTCTGGGGATAAGGGTGTGACCATCTTTGGGGGGCCATTACTCAGCCACCATCTACTGTAATGGTAGATACATGACACTATGCATTTATCAAGACCCAGAGAACTTTACAAACAAAGAGTGAACCTTAACATATGCAAATTTTTGAAAACTCATTTGAGAGGTTGGAAGATCTGAGGTTAGAATGCAGAATGTGATAAAACAACTTAATTGTATTACAAAATATGAAACCACCTCAATGAAGGGGGTGAATGGGAAAAAAATGCCAACCTAAGTAAATTTGGAAATGAAAAGGGAACCAGGCTCCCTGAAAAAATGTCTGATGCTAGAACTGGGGCAAGAAATACATAAGATGAGTTTGGAGTATCTTGTAGTGCCAGAAAGTAAGGAAGTGCTTAAAAATCCCACAAGAAGGAAGACAACTGGAAGAGCTCCCAGTGGTCGAAGCTGGAACAATTTAAGCAACAAAATTAAGTAGAATTGAATTATAACAAAAAGTATTATAAAAATATCCATGAGTCCATATTGATACAAATAAATGATTCCATTTTTTAAAATGGGGTAGAAGAGATGAATCTCCATACAAAAGAATTCCAAATAATTTGTGTAGATACTCTGTCTTCAAGAAAGTGGAGCATAACTCCCACTCCTTGAATGAGGGCTGTACATAATGACTTCCTTTCAAAGAGGAAAAGAGGGGGAAAGAGTAACTTTACAGTGGAGAAACCTGACGATCATGACACAGCCAGGTGGCCAAGGTCAACATCAATGGTGATAAATCATGTTGATAGTACATACCTTTTTATGATGTGATGAGAATACCAATTTACCTCTATGGTCTTCCTCCCCAAAACCCATAATCATAATATGATCATGAGAAAAAACATCAGACAAATCCCAGTAAAGGGGTATCCTATGAAATACCTGACTAATACCTGTCAAAACTGCCAAGACCATCAAAAACAAGGACAGTCTGAGAAACTGTCACAACCAAGAGGAAGCAAAGGAGACGTGAGGACTAAATGTCATGTGGTATCCTGGATGGGCTCCAGGGACAGAAAGGACATTGAGGGAAAAACTAAGGAAATCTCAGAAAAGGATGGCCTTAATAGCAATGGGCCAATATTGGTTCATTAATTATAACAGGTGTATCCTACTAATGTAAGATGTCAATAATAGAGGAAACTTGGATCTCTCTGTATTATCCTCTCAATTTTTCTGTAAATACAAAACTGTTATAAAATTTTAAAGTTTATTTTAAAAAATAATAGGGAGCCATTAAAGTGTTCAGATTGGGGAAGATGCCATGCTAATCCTGGGCTTGGGGAAGACAGTGTCGTTGGATTAGAAGAGGAAATGGCCAGATTTCAGGAAATCATCCAGAAAGCCACTGTGCTTAGCTTGGCCTGAAGTGATAGCCTGGACTGTTGTCTATGAGAATAGCCGGGAGGTTATAAACGGCTGGCATTTTCCCACCCAACCCCTTAGTAAAACCACACTATTCCATCACCAAGTACCACTATAAAGTCCATGGGACCACACCTCACTTTGGATACCAGACTCCTTGGATTAAAATGGGTGTGAGATTCAAACTACAAACAAATATCAGGGTGAACAGACATTCAAAAGACAAGTCTAAATTGTACCCTTGAAAGTCTTTAAAATGGAAAATTTTGAATTGTATATAGGTTACAACAATAAAAACGTGGGGTTTTTTGTTTGTTTGTTTGTTTGTTTAGGAATAAAAGTCTACAATAGTTCAAAGGTCTATAATTTTATGTGCATAGAAACTTGGTCTCAACAGATGGTCCTCCTGCTCCCCCGACCCCCCATAAAAATTTTTTTTGAAAAAAAGAGTATGCTAAAAGTTTAGGACAGATAACCTGAGATTTCATCTAATTCTAAAACCCTCTTTCCTGGGATTCTAACTTGTACCATTATTCTTAAATAATATTTTTATCCCTCTTATAAAACATATCTGAGGCTGCTTCTGAAAGAGACTAAAAGAACCCAGCAAAGCAAGTTTTGGCAAAATTCATTTGGCTTTAGTGTTCAGCTCCCCAGCAGAAATCCAGGTCAGTCAATCAGAATGCAATTTGTTGAAAGCCTACTTCTTGAACATGAGCATTAGCCAACACAGGGAGATAGAAAAGAAATGAGACATGACAGTGGAGCATTCCGTTTGCAGAATGGAGCAGCCAGACACTTGGCTAAGATAGGGTATTTTGAAGTAAATATATGAAATTGAGCAGTTTCCTGGTTTCTGTCAACTGAAGATTAGGAGGCAGAAGTTAAATGTAGGCATTTTTGTCTCTCCACAGCTGAAATGTGGTGTTCAGAAAGCTCTTTGCAAAGCATTCACTAGATGGCTGTGATTTATGGACAGTGTCCCTGCACCCAGAAAGCAGAGAGACTTTCTGGACATATTATATGGGCATAAGGCATGAATAATCTCCAGCTCAAGAAATCCATAGGCCTTCCAAAATCTTCATGTAGGGAAAAAGATATCAATAATGAAATAAATCCATTACATTGCAGAGGTGAGATGGGAAAGGGTGGTGGGTTGGTGGTGGTTTTGGGGTTGGTTGTTTTGTTTGTTGGATTGGTAGTTTTGTTGTTTGATTTTGGTTTTGTCTTGTTTATTTTTCAGGCATTCCTCTTGTTTCTCTAACCAAACCGTTAAGTCCCTTGAAGCACAGCCTCCTGGATCTTACGCATCATAATTCCAGTCCAAGCACAGACTCTTACTCAAAATGAGGTGTTCCATAAACATATGTCAGTAATTGCAGAGAAGGTTCAATTCAACACTGTCCAAGGCACGACTTCTCCAACAGCCTCCTCTGTAGAACAGGTGACGTTGCCTTTACCTTTGGTATATGTGAAAAACAAGGAACAAAAGAAAGTTTTCAGACCACAGATTTCTCTTCAAGTAACAGCCAACAGCCCAAGGCAGCCCTGGTTCTTCCTCCCATCTGGGAAAGCATACCTTGACCTGGCCCAGATGGTTTCATCCAATTCAAGCCACGTCTGCTTTGTTTGTAGCTCAGAGAGCCAATTACCACGGAAATGCAGAAGAACGGCGCTGAAGCTGTTTGTTTGATGTGACACGAACAATAACAAACTCTGACCTTTTTCTTTAAAAAAAAAAAAAGAAAAAAAATTACCTGCATATGTGTATAAATAGATAGAAAATAATTACATATTTCCACAAAGGAAGGGAACAAACAACAGGCAAAATGTGGATAATTTCTTGGTTCATCTCTCTTTTGTTTTGCTGCAACAGGCAGTTCTGAACCTTTCCACCTACCCTTCTGGGGTCTGGCCTGTCAGGAGACTTGTCTATGTGCTGCCTGCAATTTTACTGTTGGGTGCTTGACTGCTGCTAAAGCTAAGCACACCCATCAGAATGCACTAGTAACAGCCCTTCTGTTTGCCAAAATTCAGAGACTGAAAGAAAGACAGTTATTTTTTTAAGCAAATGGTTGAATCAAATGCTTTAGATCAAATATTCCAGATCAAAGCAGCTATTACACACCATATACCTTTAGGAAATTACATGATGCAACCTCCTATAGAAACCAGATTCTTCTGAGCAAATAAACTGGTGCTACCAGATCTAAGTCATGACTGTTTGTCCCAAAGTGTATGGCTTCCCAGTCATGACTGGGAGAGGTTGGCATGGCCCCAACTGTGGGGACTGGTGACACAGGTATCACTGACATTATTTTACATACTAGGGTTTCCTGGTCTGCTCAAGTTGAATTTCTTCCTCCAGCTTCTGCATGGGTGACCTAGGAGACACCTTAATTTTTATCTTTTCAATAACTCCTCCGTATTCTACAGGACCCCCAGGTGCTAAGGATGGCTTATATGAACTATGACCAATAATTTTAAAAATTTGTAATGATAATATGCAAATGTGAATGGGTCACATACACTGCACACTACTCCAGTAGGTCTAAAAACATAAACATACCTTCTTAAGACTTCTGCTTTCTATAATAACTTAAAGCAAATCCTCTATATAAAAAGGATCTTCTTAAAAGCACCCGATTTTCTAACAAGATAATCATGAATCAATGAGCCAAAATGTAGGAGAAGGCAAGAACTCAGAGGGATAAGTCCAACTCTCAAATCTGAATTTGCCTTGAAAATATTCATCCTGAATGCGTATACTAATCTTGAAAAAACTTCTGTAAAAATGAGTGGCAGCATTTATGGTCCCCAAGTCAAAGAGAAAAAACTAAAAGCTTGGATGGGGAGCCTGATGAACCTCCTCCTACTTCAAGCTAAAACCCCAAAGAGGCTACTCCCACAAACCAGCAAGTTCCTGAACATGGATTAAGGTGGTCTTGGACTGGTTCACCCCCTGGGAATATGGACACTTGGGAGAACTAATCCTCTCTGGAGAAACATACCATCCTAAGCCAGAAAGTATCATACAAATACGATTTTTTTAAAAAATGACCAACACACAGTTGAAGATAACTAGGCACACAAATACTGGAAATATCAGACACAGATTTATGCAACAAATATATTCATGTTTTCAAACAAAATAAGAAATTGAAGACAAGCATGAAAATTTCAGGAGGAAAGTGGAAATAATTTTTTAAATTAATAGATTTGAAATATGTAGCTTCTTTATTTTTTAATTTTATACAACCTCCCTTGAAAGCCCCCATCAGCAAACTAGTTGGAAGGGAAGGTAATGTGAGTGATCCATGTTGGGCATTCAAACCCAAAACAGACCTCAGATGACAGCAGCCATCCCAGTGCTCCAGTCAACACCACCCAGTCAACCCACAGAAAAAATCATGAGAGGTAATCAATTGTTATTTTAAGGTATTAAGTCCTAGAGTAGTTTGTTATCGTGCTTTAGAGATCTAAAACAGCAATAAAATATGTAAACTAATTTAGAAAGAACATTAGTCAAAACTATCAAAATATAGAAAATTCCCTTAGGTAGAAGACTTCACCCTCCTAATAACCACTGAGATATATCTATATTTATTATTTGTTGAGAAATAGTACTGAAACCTCTGCTTCCTTGCTTTCTGTCCCTATGGTGCCATTAGTAGGTGTTAATTGTATAAAACACTCTACAGATATTCTGGTTCTCCAAAAAGAAAAGGAGGGAATGAAGGAATTCACACAATAGTCAGACTGATTTAGCTTGGCATTGCTGTGTCATCACATTACAGTATGAAGCAGAAATTGATAGTTGTAATCATGAACACAAGTCATCAAGGAAAGTTTAAACCATGTAGATATTCTGTTTTAGAATCTCACCTGCTTTAGGAAGACTGCTCCAAAATGTTCTAAGTTTTTCAAAACATAAAAGTTGCCTTGACAGTTAAAGGCATATATGAAAAATGTATTTGCTTGGAATGCTGTATTCTCAAAGAATATCACATAAGTGAGGTATTACTTTGTTCATATTTTAATTGATGAATAAAATTCATACATTGAACAATTTACAAAATATACACCATAGTAATAACCTCAGCATCAAGCTAAAAATCCCTGTGAGTCTCCCTGTGACACTTCGTATTCCGTATACATTAAAGGACATTTATCAATTAACCGCAGGCTGAGCAACCTTCAGGCCAAAGTCCTTTGGAATTTACCCTCCAAACTCACTCCAGGAAAAATACATGCACCAAACCTCGTGGGGTTGTGTGAGAGAGGTGACGTTTCCCAGACCCAATCAGGCAGCTCACCCACCCAATTCAAGCAGGGTAGGAATGCTACAAATACGCACTAGTAGTAGTTGCTCCCACCTGCACACAGATACAAGGGACTATCAGGATGATCTGCAAACCTAATTCATGCTTGGCCCTTATCTCCATGAACTTATGGGGCTCAAGTCAGAGGATTATACTTCATGATGTGTCTTCTGAGCGATCCTCCTCAGTTGGCCATCCAATTGAGAGGCCACCACCTTCCTAGACATGGTATATATGATTCTGTAAAGAAGGTCGAAACTAATAGATCAACCAATGTGGGTAAGACATTAGCAGGCACAAATATAAAGGATCCTAGACCATTTTGCTCAAGGATGTTAGGACTTATGGCCCATTTTGTTCTAATAAAGAATCTCTCTGCTCTTCCTCCATGATACCACACAAATCCATTCCAATCCACATTATTTGGCCCCTGGAAACCTTCCAACAGTCTCCAATACATTTCCCTGATTCTACTCTTGCATCTTGCAGCCCATTCTCCACAGTTATCCTTTTAAAACAGAAATTAGACCAGTCACCCTCCTACTTAAAACCTCCCATTCTAACCTTTCCATCATTTAGAATGAAATCCAAAACTTTTACCATAGCCTAAAAGGCTCTACATGATCTGACCCCTGCCTGCCTATCAACACATCTTCTATCATTCTCACCTCCCTCACACTGTTCCAGCCACATTAGCCTCCTTGACAGGCAGGCCTTGAGCACACCAAGCTTATTCTCACCTCAAGTCCTTGATAATCGTCCCCTTTGCCCTGATGCTCTTTGTTCAAGTAGTTACATGGTTGGAATCTTTTCACCATTCAGTTTTTTATTTAATTGTCACCACCTCTAAGAGGCTCCATAACTACCCTAACCAAAAACATAGCTCCTTCCCACCCATCACCCTCTACGATGTTATTTCCTTCTATTTTCTCTATAACACATAATAGTTCCAGAAATTAGCTTGCTTACTTAGGTATTGACTTTGGTTTGACTGTTTCTTCCTCCTAGAATATAAACTCCATTAGATCAGGATACTTATCCAGGTTGCTCAGTGTTGTGCCACCAGCATCCAGAATAGTTCCTGGCATATTGTAGGTGTTTAATAAGTATTTATTGAGTGAAACAATAGATTTTATTTTAGATTCCAGAACACATGCCAATTTGAGAAGTTGCACTGGCTTTTTTACATGGTACCATTATTTCTGTTCTTAATTATGCAAAGGCATCACCACACAGCCCTGGACTGTGTTCCACAGGGTATACCCTCATTCCCTAACTCTATCCCCAAAATTTCCTTGTGCTCTTTCCACGGGCCTCCCTTTAAGCCCTCCTCCATGGGGTCCTGTCTCCCACCTACCTACTTTACCCCTCTCCAGAGGGCAGTTGAAGCCCATCCCCACACTCTTGTATCTTACACATTCTAATGCTTCAAGCTTTGGATGGACATTCTAGGAGTCAGGCTCGTTTGGGGGTATGGGGGTGGATTGAGCTCTGAGCCTGTGGAAGGAGTCCATTGAGATAGGAGGGGAGGCATGGAGGAAACCACTGTACTTGAACTCTGGTTCAGTTTCTCTCCACCAGCAATGGCTTCAACTAGTATGTTCTCCTAAATTATCAAAAGACCAACATTCTTTGCCTCCTTGAGAAGTCACTTCCAGAGCTCATGCAGTTACATCTATGTGAGCAATACATATTCCTTCTACTAGCATGACTTGAATCTTCCCACTTGTAAATTAATAACTGTGGGGGTTTTTTTACACTAAAGCTGGAGTCATCTCCCTCCTGGTCCTGCTTCTCATTACAAAAAATCTTCACATTCACTGAAAATTCTTGCTTAGGCAAGAATACGATTCTTGGTGTATTGAAAGACACCATTCTCAAATAGGTTCTTTCTGATCCCCACATATTTTCCTGATAGGCAGCAAGAAGTTTTAGTCTCATCCCAAATATATCCCATATAGTAATTTGAGCCTTTCTGATCCTCAAAGATATAGGTAAACTTGGCTATAACCCCAAACTTCACAACTTAGTAAATCCAGCATACTGCCTGTGATGTTCCAAAATTTCTGCTCCCACATCATCATGGCTGTCTCCCTACCCTACCCTTTCCTGCTCTCTCTTCTCTTGCCACAATTGTCCTTTGGTAGACAGCCTTCAATATGGTCCCAATGGACTATGCCTGCTGGTATTCATACTTTTTTTTAGTGCTCTCCTACATAGCACTTGGGTTAGTCTGTGTCCAAAAGCTTTGGAGATTAGGCTATAAAAGACTGCGGCTTCCATCTTAGGTATCTCAGATCCCTCACTGAGGTAGAAATCATGTCATGAGCAGCCCAGTGGAGAGGCACACATGGCAAGGAACTGAAGCCTCCTGCCCACAGCCATATGAATGAGCTAATAACTCAATCATTCTGCCCCAGTTCAGCCTTCACAGTCAAGTCCTGGACAACATAAGAGATCCTGAACCAGCCATTCCCAAATTTCTAATATTCAGAAACTGTGTGAGATAATAAATACAGTGAGATATAAAAGCTACTAAGTTTGGGGGTAATTTGTTACACAGCAATAGATAACTAATACACTCCTCCATCCAAGGTGACATCATACAAAATTCAGTCCCATGCTGCCCTCCCCACACCAACTGTGCCATGTTTTTTGCTGTTTTCCTGGAGATATGTGGAGCCACAAGGGAGAAGTTATCCATATGGAAGCAAGTAGTAGCTTTCCTTTTCATAGGCTCTCTTCATGCCCTTCTTCTTAGAACTAACACCTTCTAAATATCCACACACCAGTCACAATATTTCTGAAATGTCTTATAAAAGTTTTCATTTGAATAAAGTTTTCCAAGCATTCATTTGATCTGTAAATGATATCTGTAATCTTCCTCTCTAAAAGTTTGCTCTTCATTTTTTTGCATATTGCATTGACTAGAACTTGAGAAACAATATTGAATTATAGAAGGGATCATAGCAACATTTTCTTGTTTCTCATTTTAATGAGAATGTCTCTAATGTTTCTCCATTAAATGTGATGTTTCCTGTTAGTTTAATATCTATGTTTTAACCAGTTACCAATCTTTCAGCTGTTTTCAGTAATAGAAAAGTAAACACAAACTGGCTTATAAAATAAAAAGTCTCACAGGTACCAGGCTTCAGGCAAGTGTTGCTCCAGCCAATCATGTCTCCTCTCAGCATTAAATTCTAAGGCCACTTTCCCTCATGGTCCCAAAATCACTGCCAGAGGCCTCTCAGGGCTACTTGTTTTCTTGTTCATATCTAACAGAAAGAGAATATCCCTCCAGGTAGTTTCTTTCCCAGGACCGCCCATAAAATATATCCTTGTGTCACACTGGCCCAATGGGTAGTCACTTGCCCATTACTGAACTATGTCCAAATGGACAGGATATGCTGATTGGCTTAACCCAATTAGAAAATAGACAAAGAATGACTCAAAATAGAAAGTGTTTCCTATAATCATCTTTTTTGTTTTTTCAGACAAAATAGATTTTATTTGCAGAAATGTTATAAGAGATGAAGAAGGTCATTATTTATTAATAAAAGGGGCAATTCACCAAGAAGAAGGAGCAATAAATATTTATGCACCTAACTTGGGTGCCCCAAAATACATGAGACACATGCTGGCAAACTGAAGGGAGTAAAATAAGACATCTCTACAATAATAGTTGGAGACTTCAATACACCCCACATCTTTATGCCAGTACCATGCTGTTTTTACCACAGTAGCTAAATAATATGCTTTAAACTCAAAAAGTGAGAGTCCTCCAATTTCGTTCTTCTTTTTAAAGACATTTTTGGCTCTTCAGGGCCTCTTGCCTTTCCTAATAATTTGATAATTGACTTTTCCATTTCTGTAAAAATGGCTGTTGGAATTTTTATTGGGATTGCATTGAATCTATGATCAGTTTAGGTAGAATTGACATCTTAATGATATTTAGTCTTCCAATCCACCCTATAATCATCTTTATCAATTTAAGGATCCATCCTTTTCTTCTGAGTTCAAAAAGTTTTGTCAGAAACAGACATTGACATTCAGCAATACCTATTCAGTATCTACTTTTTCTTTTCTTGCACCTTTATTAAGGTACTTGTAATTATTTCTACACTTGAAGAAATAAAAGCAAGTGTTCCTAGAATCTCTTGTAATGCCTGGTAGAGCTTTCTTAAAAGGAGGTGTTCAATAAATATTTCAAAAGCTGCAACACACAATCAGCTGGGATTTGAACCTCCGACCACTAGGGGCCTCCAAAGCCCAGAAGCTCTAAATGAGTCAACACACCCACCTGTTAGCTTTAAAAAGGCTAATGTTGTCTCAGCCACGATAACAAAGCGTCAGGAATGGGTGTGGACTCCAACCTACCTTTCATCCTGGTTTCCCATGACTCTTGCCTGGCCAAGCTGAGCTTTAAGTTCCTTGTGCATATCTGGCAATTTCCATCAATGTGTCATAGCTTCTGCCATCGCTTCTCTTCAAATATCCTTTCCATATCACTGCATGTCCTGGTTACTTGGGAACTTACCTCCCCTTTAAGCCCATTTCAGATAGGTATCTGTATCTGATTCATCTTGTATCATGCTTAGCACAATACCTGTGTTTGATGATAATACTTACTGGAAATTATTTTACTCAGAAACATTTTGAAATATCATCTTGGTCATGAATTTTTAAGGTCGTGAGCTCTCCCTTAATACATAAGGGATGAGCTGATTGAGTTTTATTTTTACCTGAATGTCTTCTAATTGCTCTGCACTCAGCTCTCCTTAGCACCATAGGGAAATGCTTGCAAATGGTACCTTCTGTTAGATATCATTTTGATAGGGTCAGTGTGAGTTTCTCCCATCCATCAAAAACCTTTCTGGAATTCAAGCCTGAGTTTGCTGGTAGACTTCTGCCCAATCACCACTGAGCAAGGTTGCTGCAGATTTTGCAAACCATAAATTACCTCATGAGACCTGGGAGGAATGTGCATCTAGTTGGCAGTTCCAAGTGGAAATTGCTTGAAATACTGACCAGTGTCTGCAAGTGAAGATCACTTAGCATATCCATTACTCAGACCCCAATGCAGACTTATTTAGAAAGATATTTCCCAAGCTTAGGACCTTGGCCTTGTCTCTAAGGACAAAAGTCAGGTGAACCTGAATCCTTCCTAGGAAATATCAGCCTAAAATTCATTCCATGGTTGTCCAACGTGTCATTGTCATTTCAGGTTACTGTTATGAGTAAAGGGGAGAGTGCACTGGGGCAAATAGATGATGGTAGAAGCGAAAACATGACCCTAATTAATAAACGTGCTTATATTTCTTTCTAATTTCTGGACATTGGCTCAAGTTGCTTGCTGAAAGCCTTAAAGGAACCAAAGAAAAGTAGGAAATTAAACAATCATCTGATAAATGTGGGACTGTCCACTAGGATACCCAAGATAGTGAATTAAAATCAACATTACCCTGATGTGTTTTTTTGTTGTTGTTGTTGTTTTTAAACAAATCTATTTTATTGGTACATATTAATAAAGCATACAATTCATTCAATGTGTACAATTATAGTATTTGGTATAATCTCATAGTTGTGCATTCATCATTTCAATCATTATTAGAGTATTTTCATTATTTCAACAATAATAGTAAACAAAAAATGACAAACAATAAACAAGAAAATTCCTCACCTCTCCATCTCTGTTTCCACTTTTTTTTTTTTTTTTAATTTATATATATATATAAATATATTTTAAGAGGTGCTTAGATTACCGAAAATACTACACAGAACCCCCTGGGATTCCCATGTTGCCCACCCCCCACACCTCCCACCACGTCCCACACAAACATCTCCCACAAGTGTGGCCCACCACCCTCAATGGACTTACACACCATGGGGCCTTGCCACCAACCCTAGACCACAGTTCACACTGTAGACCACACTCTCTCCCACTCAGTTCTGAGTGGTGTGTGCTGATTTAAAATGGCCTACATCCGTTGCCACAACAGTACTCAGGACAACCTCCAAATCCCAAAGAAGTGCCTGTATTTCAACTACTCGTTCCCTCCCTGCCCCAAAAGTGTCAAGTGGCCACTGGCTCCACCTCTTTGTTATAATTTCTTCCATTGCTAGAATCACCATATGTGTACAACAGAATACCATCAACCCTGATGTTTTTTAAATCATCCATTGCCTGAAACCCACAGGATGACTTGCCCAGTCCTTACTCTTTTTGCCTGTGCTTAAGGCCATGTTCTTAGCTCCAAGGCTTTTTGAGAGACACTAAAATGTGTACAGACCCAGGGAAGTCAAAGCTTCAATGGACCTCACAGAGCCCCATTCTACAGATAACTGCCCAGGCTGGTATCCAGACAGACCACATGACTTACCTAAGCTCACACACCTGGTTGATGCCAACCACAGCACCAGAACCCTGGTCTCTACATGCCCAGAGTGGCATCCTTCCAGGGGACTCAAAACTGTTATATTAGTTTGTAAATACCCATCAGTCTATTAACATTTGATCAAGTCAGAACCAGGGGTTTTTGCTAATGTGGATTCTTTGGAGCGTATCTGTGTGATTTTTCCAATTACCCAGGAGCCACATTTACTAGTAGAGACGATACGCCATCCATTGGGGGAATTAAGCTAATGCATCATTTTATATTCACAGCTATCCCTGTGACTATACATGGTATTGTTTTCTACAATATTAATTGTTCTAATCATCTGAAAGCATAAAACAGATTAAAGTTAAAGTTCTCCCCACTGGGTATCTATAAAGACAAAACTTGTTAAACATCCCAAAACCAACTCAACTGGAGTCCAGGAAGAAAAAATATGAGGGCTTTAAACACAATTTTTTCCTGCTTTTACACACTAAAATAAGGAACCCTGCCTAGAGCCAGGTCCAGGCTGACTCTGTAATGAAACATGACCCTGTATTTTGGGTACCATTTTTATTGGAATTGTGTTTTGAGCTGGTTATCAGTGTGGTCCAGTCTCCCTTGAAAGAAATGGTCATTCTTGGGGTCAAGCACCCAAAGAAGGAAACTGGAATGTAAATCCATCCACCATCTCTTGTCATCAATCTCTTGGCTTTAAGAATTGAGGTGTCCAGGGATGGGGGACTGTTATAGGTGTATGGTAGATTGAATCGTATACCCCAACAAAAGACATGTTCTTAATCTGAGTCAGCATTCCTGTGAGTGTGAACCCATTTGGAAATAGGGCATTTTGAAGCTATTTCTTGCTAAGTATAACCAGATTGAATCAGGGTGGGTCTTAATCCATATCATCAGAAGCCTTTTAAAGAAAGGAAATTTGGGATACATTCAGAGAACACAGAAAACATAGGGGCCAGAGAGGAGAGAGAGATTGCCTGTGACAGAGGACTGCTATCACCAGAATGCTACCAACACTGAGAGAAAGCATGGCCTTGCCAATGTCTTGATTTCGGATTTTTGGCCTCCAAAAAATGATCCAATAAATTCCTATTGCTTAAGCCAACCAGTTGTAGAATTTGTCATAGCTGCCCTGGCAAACTAAGACAAGGTACTAAGAAGGTACTTACCTTTTGGGGATACAAAGGCATCTTTGATAATCTCATGATATCTAGGGTTTCTATTCCCAGGAAAATACACAGGCACACAAATATTCAATTACAATTTCAGGGGATTATGGACCTTGCTGAAATTCATCTATGGACTGCACAACCTTCACCCAGTGTCTGATGTAACAGCAACCTGGGGCCTAATCCTGTGCATAGCATCACAAGCCAAGGATAAAAAAACGGTATCTTACAGCCAGATGATCTAACTTGTGATTCCTTTCAGTGTATATTTCCATTATGTAATCCAGAAGACTTTAGGAATGTCTTGTTGAGTGTTAGTCTTTTCTCAATTAAACTACTAAGGGAAAGGGCTGTGCCCCTCCTCAGGCCAGAACATTGGTAAGAAATCTCCAAGATTACTCTTGGGAGGGCAAGATCTGGGCTGCATGATCAAGCTGCCCTCCCCACCCTAATCCACCCCCACTATCCACCCACCCACCCACAGAGGTTATTCTCCTTGGATAATCTGGATTTTGTTTTTTTCATTTAGGAAGGTATTCATTTTTCACAGTTGATTATGAAATCTCATGATGGTGGTGAAGACACTCAACAGTACAGCCCCGATCATCAGGGATTTCAAGATCTTCTCTATAATTTCATTTTCTTTCCTGAATAAACTGCCTTCCATGCAGCAAGATCTCTCTTCTCTTCTGCATCTTGTTGTGTCAGTCTTTCTCCTGCAGGGCAAATAAAAGCTAATGTCATTGGAAAAGCCTCCCCAGAAAGGCCACTCTTCAACTTGCAATAGTTTCTGGGTGGTCAGCAACCTGAGTTAATTACCCTCAACTCTTAGACCTGAGAAATAGAACTGAGTCACCTAAAAAACTACTTTTCAAGGAGGGAGTATTCCCCAGCAGTTGTCCTCTGGGTTGATCAATAATAGGCTGGCTGAACTTCAGAAAAGCAGCTGAAAGCTGGAAACTCAGAATGAAATAGCAGATGTGACTACCATTCTATGGACCTCCCAACAGAAAGGAATGGGAGGAGGGTGAAACTTAGAAGTGATTGGCATCAGAGAGGCCAAGACTCAGGTTCAAGGTCAAAGCTCTACTACATGGCAGGGATCTTGAAAGAGCAGAATTGGTTTCCAGGACTTGGAAGGTGCAGGCATAAAGGTCAGGTCTCCAGAGCAAGGACTCCATGATAGGAAACATGGCAGAATTTGTCCAAAGAGCTCACCTGCACAAAGGCTCTGGGCTCATAACAAGAAGGGCAGTGCTTTTACCAGAATGGGTCAAAAAGACTGCAAGGGAAGTATGTAAATGAGCCCAGAAAAGTAAAGGGAGCTGGTGAACTCTGCAAGTGGTCTGAGGATGAGAGATGCAAAAGCTAGGAACCAGGAACCATGTCATGGAATATGCAAGGAAATGAAAGTCTTATCAATGCAAGCAAAATGTGGTTGTCTCAAAACTAAATTATCCTATTTATAATTTCCTACCTAATAATTTTTCCCAGAAGATTTCAAGGCTACATGATAGACTGATCACCAGCCCAACTTGATATGGGATGCCCTAAGATTAAGCATTAGCCCTATCATCAGACATTAGTCAGGAAAGACCAAAGAGCAACAAAGAGACCCCTTTTGAGTATGGATGTCTCTTACATTCCTAGGATCGGCAAGTACCATAGCATCCACTAGTCTACCCCCCGCCCAGGCAAAACCCGAATTTTATTTTGAGTTTTGAGGCAATTTCTTATAAAAGCAGCCAGCACCGGACTCATCTTCACTAGGAAAGATGTAGGGTAAATATCTGTAAGGTACCAGTTGTCAAGGGTCCTTCTGCAAGGCCTCATGAATTATTGACACATAAAACAAATAATAGCCTTGCCTTTGTTTCTGGGCATAAATGGATAATTTCATGATATTTAATACGCATCAGACTTTAATTGGCTTCTACTCAGAAGTTACTCCACATGTAACAATCTTGCTGAGGGCTTTGGGGGTAGCCAGCAAGAGCAGGTGAGGTAGACAAGATGATCCTAGGAATGCTTTGTCCCCAAATGGACCCTCCTCTTATGACAAGATTTGGAAATCCTGGCTGTAGATTGTTTTCATTGTCTATCTTCCATGCAAATTCTTCAAAGGGACATTCAGTCTCCACTCACACAAAACTCCCTTGAGACTTAACAGTGATTGTCTACAGTCCTCAGAAAACATGTACCTCTACACTGACCCAATTCTTTATGGAGGCTCCTCTCCAATAGGCTGCAACTGTACTTGGATCCATGCTAATAATTCCTTTTCATCTTAATCTTGTTTGTGAAAGATATGCTTGGCATTATGAAAAATGTTCAATTGTGCTTGCTCCTTAACCTGTGACTGAAGGTGGAAATTCAATACAAGAACCACTTGCCTCTTGGTTCCTTTGAAGATTCACTTGGTATATTAAGGTTTGGTGAGTGGGGTGGCTTCAGTTTTCACATATTTTGAATTGAATTTCACTTAGTGCTTATGGTACCAATGGCAACATAAGCATTTACAAGAAAAAGCAAATGAAACTGTAAACAAGTGAGAGAAATGGAGGTGAGATGGGGAAGATCAGCTGGGGCAGGTGGAGATTTGGAGGTTTTGAATTTTATCTTTAGTGTTTTGATATTTTTTCTAGTCTTGCTCCACGTAGAAAGCCAAAAGCATGAAAAAGTTGGAGGAGGGGGTACCCACAGAAAAGGAGCTTCTCATAATTTTACCACCCAAAAGCAATACAGTTCTTTTTGGTCTATTTCTCTCCTGTCACGTTTCCATGCATTTTGAACACAGTTGAGATTGAACTCTATAAAGCATTCACTCTCCTGTGAACCTTTAGGTAATAATCTCCTATGTCATTGAAAGTACATCACAAACATTACTCTTAGGGAGTCACATAATATTCTGCTGCATGAATGCCCCATGATTTACTTAACGATTCCCTTAATGTCAAGCATTTACATTGCCGCAGCTCACTTTTATAAATAATTCTGCAGAGACCATCTTTAATCTTTGGCCATAAATTTGGGCTAGAAAGATTCCTAGAAGGAATTTTATAAGATCAAAGGAAATGGGCATTTTAAGGCCCCTGACAAATATCTTGAAACTGCTTTGCTATTTGCTTTGGAAACAGGCAGCTAAAGCAAGTAGCTCACCTCCCCTCAGGTCCAACAGGCCTACTCAGCTGTCTGTTTGCCCAGGTAGGAGGCAGCATTTGGCTGCCCACCCCATGGGGGTGAATCAGTTGGACACAGAAAGTATTCAATAAACAGTAACTATAATTATACTTTCCCAGATTTTACAAGTTTTATATCAAAGATTTATCATGAGAAAAATAGTTGTGGTTTTTTTTTAGATTTGCCACCTATAAGGCTGTTGCCCATTGTTTCTCAGGCAAGAATAGCTGGGGCACCTGTGCTCTTCTTTGGCTGGCACATTACACATTACTGTTTCTAAAGCCCTCTCCAGGGCGCTGTCTTCTCTGATCCTCTCCGAAACTTCTTCAACTAGGCAGCTCAGGTGTTTTTTTGTTGTTGTTGTTGTTGTTTTAACCCATTTTACAGATGGGTAAGTTTAAGTATCTTACTGTGGAAATGAACAAGACCTTCTGGACTACGAGGGTCTGAAAGAGTTGACCTATTATTTGTTTACAGTTCCTTTAACTTAATCTTTTCCTTGCTCTCACTGATATGAAGTTGACATGTTGCTATGGAAACAGAGCCTGGATAGCCACCAGTAGAGAATAAAACTGAAGCGAGAAAGAACAAGTGTGCCTCTGCTTAATATCCCACTTGAACATTGCGTAGAGCAGGATCAGCTGTGTTCCTGAGAGTTCCATCTTAGAGCTTGAATAACATCACATGGGTGGGCTGCTGTTTGTAGCACATAGCTCTCGCCACTGGGGAGGAAGCAGTTGTTGATATTAGGGCCGTGGGAGCCAGTGGAAAGATTTTGGACAGCCCAGCAGGCCTCCCCTGGGGAGTGGCAATGGCTTATGATTGTTCATCATCCATGGGGGCCCAGAATGATGATGAAAAGTGTTCATCATCTCAGGTATCTTGCTTTGATGGGAAACAACATAATACCTAAAAGTGTTACGGTCCTTTTCACTTCTTCAGAGACAAGACAACTTCTTATATCTTGATCCTCACAGAAACCTGGTGAGGTTGGTAGAATAGATATTATTATTCCCATCCTCAGAGAGGAAACTGAGGTACTGTGTGGTAGAAACTGACTAAATGCTCACCAACCCCATTTCCTCTCTCTGGGTACTGACACTGCATTACCCAGACTTCCTTGCACTTAGGTTGGAGCCATGTGTTTGGGGGATCTTAGCCAAAGGTTTATGGGAAAAAATGATGCCATTTCAAGCCAGGGCATAAAACGCCCTATGTGAGCCTCCATGAGTTCTTTATTCTCTCATAGGCCAGCTAAATGAAAAGGATGTAATAGAGGATTCCAAGGAGGCCCAGGGGATAGAAGACAAACTACATAGCAGAGTCTGGCTCCCTGGGTCACCATGTAGAGAGGAGTCACCTGACCTTCAATGGACTGTAATGTGAATAAGAATTAAGCTTTTATGATATGAGGTTGTAAGTTGTGGAGATTTGTTACTGCAGCATTGTCTAGCCTAGCCTAACTAATACAAGGTGATTGGCCCAAGATCACCCATAAATGACCCTCTGGTTATACCATCCTCCTGTAACTTCTGTTGTGCAGCCTTAAATAGGATCAGGAAATTCTGTCTCCAAGTTTCTTTGCAGCTCCTTTGTGCTTCACACTGGGGTGGAATGAAGACTGGGGGGCTGGAACTCTGAAGCCTCGCTCTCTCACATTTCTGGAGGTTGACCCTAGCTGTTGGTTGGGACCGCAGCTAGAGCTGTTGGCCAGAAAACCTAAGCCTGGCTTCACTGTGTGGTCTTTCTGCTTCCTCACAGCTTGGTGAGTGGGTTCTATGAACATTCCAAGAAGACCAGATGGAAACTGTATCGCTTTCATGACCTAACCTCAAAAGTCACATAGTGTCATTTCCAACATAGTCACAGCCCTACCCAGATTCAAGGGAAAGGAACCTGAATCCCACCTCTCCTTGGGAGAGTGTGAGGAGCATGTGAGATGACAGCTTCTGTTGCCGCCATCTTAGAAAATACAGTCTGCCACACCCAGAGAACCAAGACTCATACTAATAAGAAAAGGCCTAGTAGAAAGGTTGTGGTCACCTGTTTTTTACAGAGAATAGGTGCATTTTTATGCATGTGTGCATGTGTGTAGAAATTTTCTGGAAATATTCACTATTAAGAGTGGACAGTCATTTCCTCCAAACAATTAGACTGGAAATACAGGGTGGAAGAAAAGCTCACTTTTCATTGCATACCTTCTTACTGTTTGAATTTTTACCATGTGCTTGTGTTATTTTCATAACACTAAATAGAATGTTAAAGCAATGAGTGAGGATATTCTAAGAGGATTATACTCATTTTCCTCTTTTTTTTCTATTGAAATCATTAAAGTTTTTGGAGGCCAACCAAATGATGCAAACAAGGAAACAAGGAGGTTTTTGATTTTCAATTGAGACAATTTTCATTTTGTAATCACTAGATGACAATTTGGCAAAATCAGAATCACATTTGCACATGTAAGAAATCCATTTCTCTACATCAGTGGTTACCCACTCTGACTACATATTCGAATCACCTGAAGAGCTTCATAAACACAAAAGTCCAACCGACTAAATCACAATCTCTAAGGTAAACACCCAAGAATCTGTATTTTAACTGCCATCCCCCTGCCCCCCACCCCCACCCGCACCCCCCATGATTCTGATACCCTCAGCCCAGCCCTGAGTTTTTAAAATTGGCTTTGGAAAGAAAACAGCTGACGACCTGCCTCCAGACCCCAATCCACATTTTCTCTCCTGCCTCTGAACTTCAGAGCACAAACATCTGTCCGAGGCCCTGCTTTCAATTCTTTGGGGTATATACCTAGAAGTAGGGTTACCAAGTCATACAGTGATTTTTGAGGAACCGTCAAACTGTTTTCCACAGTGGCTGCCCCATTGTACATTCCCACCAACAATGTGCAAAGTTTCCTATTCCTTCGCCTCCTCACCCGCACCAGATCTACAATTTTAAAAAGATGCCCAGGAGCCTCCTGGGCATATTAAAGTTAGAGAAATACTGCTCTAAAGGATACAACCCCAAGAGCTAGGAACAAAACAGACAAAAACGTCCCATCCTCATGAAGCTTATTTTCATTTAGGGAGATAGTGCAAAATTAAAAATAATGAAATAAAAAATAAACTATATAATTTATTTATTTCATTTATTTATTATTTTTATTTTATTAATATAATTATGATATAGCATGAAAGTAGCCAGTAATAATAGTGGATTGTGTGCTTTAAATTTTTCCAAAAAAACATGTTAGCTGTGGATAAGTACTGGGGAAGAGAAGGGGAGAGTAAGGGGTACGTTTGCTTCTTTAAATACAGTGGTCAGGAAAGACCCACTGGAAAGACCTCATTTGAATAGAGGCCTGAAGGAGGTGAGGAAGGGGATACTGCAAAGGACACAGCCTGTGCAAAGGTCGTTTCAGGCACAGTGAGCCAGGGAGAGGGGTTGAGAAGTAAGGGGAAGGGGCAGCCTGCTTAGCCAGTGAAAGACTTTGTGCAATGGGGAGCCTGGGTGGTATTTGAGGAGGCGTGACATGATCTAACTTAGGTTTTCAAAGGATCCCTCTGGCTGCTCAGTTGAAAATACATTGTGGGATGCAGGAGCAGAAACGGGGAGCCCAAGCTATAATCCAGGGGACAGATGGTGGCATCTTGACCAGGGTGGCAGCAGAAGTGGCGTGAGAACTGGTGAGATGCCCATTCCTACTCTAAACTAGCCGTTTTGGTGGTCCCCTTCTCCCACCTCCAGGAAGTGGGGACAAAGCTGGCAGGGCTCATGACACTTCCAAAATGTGACTTGAGCCACTGGGGACAAGCTATACAAAGAAATCTGCACTAAAGCCAGGTCTCATTTCCCCATGTTTGCATCAGAGCCCACTGCTTACGAAGGTACCGTCTGACTGTGTCATTCACAAAGGTTAATGTGCCGTGTTGTTTTACTGTTCTATATAAAGCACGGTAATGGTCATCAACAGGGGGGAAATTAGAGTCTGCAAAGCCTCAGAAGTCATAAAATACACAGCTTAGTTTCCAGCAAGGTTTGGAAGAAGACCCTGGATGACTCACACACAATTTCTCTTTTCACTCATTCACGAGCTACATGATTCTCTTTTATCTTTATCATCAGATATAATTAAGTAACACAATTCTGGTAGGGGAGGGGCCTGGAGCAGAAGACAGAAGGTACAAGATAGAGGAGCAAACATCTCCATTGCGTTCTACCTACCCTCACACCTATCAACTCGCTGCCTGCACAAATTCATCAAAACGTCCTTTCCCTAAAAATCTTCAGAATCCCTTGGCCCATCCTGGCGATCACTAGTCTCCACTTTCTTAGCAGCCTAAGGTTGGAGCACTTCCAGAACGACCACAGGAGCAGAGAGTTGCCAAAGCGTCAGCCGCCATCTTGAAAGAAAGGGAAAGTACATGCATTTGCTCAAGTGAAATAAGGGAGGTCACCCAAGACAAGGGGAAAACATGGATCTCATTTTACAACAACTTTATCTATATAGGCTCATAGACATTTACAAAGGAACCAATCCCACACTCATTTTACCCAGAAGGAAAGTGAGGCCTGGGAAAGTTGAATGACTTGCCCAAGGCTATACAACTAATTGGTATCTGTAGAGGGTTGCTATTATTTATGAATTCCAAAAAAGATATTTGATTATGTTTGTAAACTGGTCTGTTCCTCTGGGTGTGATCCCCTTTGACTGTATTAGATTCAGCTGAGATGTCTTTGATTACATTATGTTAAGTTTAGGGATTTGATTCGACCATGTCATTAGGGCATGCAGGGTAGAGTCCTCACCCCCTTGGTGGGCTGATAAAACAGACTCTCACATGGAGGTAGATACACAGAGAAGATACACAGAGGAAGAGAGACAGCTCATTAGACATGGCAGAGGCCCTGGGAAGAGAGATGAGCCTGATAGTCTACAGCTGACCTTGTGAAGAGAACAGAGCAGCTGAGCCCAGAAAGAAACGAGCCCCAGGAAGAGAGACAAGCCCTATGCCAGCCTACAGCTGAGATCAGAAGAAGCTGGGACCACGGAGCCTTAAGAGGAAGAAGGAAGGCTGAACCCTTGCAGACATCACCCACCATCTTGCTTCAACATGGGGCAGCAGAGTTTGGTAAAGAAGTAAGCTTGAGTTGCACTCTTTAGGGCCTTGTGACTGTAAGCTTCTACCCCAATAAATACCCTTTATGAAAGCCAACAAATTTCTGTTACTTTGCATTAGCACCTCTTTGGCTGTCTAATACAGTATCAGAACAACTAATTAGACAGAAACCCTCGCCTCACAACACAAAACTAATCTCTTGTGTCTTAACAGTTCAGCGCTCACTTTGGGACTAATTATGGGCTCTTCACTTTGTCATCTGTCAAAATTAGTGCTTCCCTGGGGGGCTTTAAATATGAATCCTGATTCCTAATGTTATACTCTCACTTTTTATCAAGAGGTATTTTGAGAAAATTGGTCATTCGTACTCATTCTGCTCATCATATATGCTATTTTTTTTAAATCCTGTTGATAGTTTGTGGATTAAACTAGTGAGAACCAACCAATTTACAGTATAGAAACATAGTATGGCTCTACACTTACTCAGAGCTCTACCAGTGAAGTTTAATAAAGATTCACAGTTTTCTTCAGGAGGTCTTGCGCATTTCTTTTTACATTTATTCCTAAGTATTTTATAGTTTTTGTGACTCTGGAGCTTTATTTTGTATTACATTTTTAAAATTTATAATTGCTAGTGTTTTATAAATATTCTAATTTTTTTATGTTGATCATATATAAGACCACTTTGTAAAAATCTAATTAACTCTAATAATTTGTCAGTTGATTTTCTAAGGAATTGTATCCTTTTCAAATACCACTTCTTTTAAGCTTTCTTATTGTTTTGGCTCCTAGTATAATGTTGAATAGCAGTGATGATTGTGGTATCTTTGCCTTGTTCCCAAATTTGACAGAAACGTAGCAGGTGTTTGAGTAGATACTTTCTATCAAGATGTTATCTTGGGTGTATCAGTAGCTTGTCAACTATTAGTATCAGCTGCTTCCTGGAATATTGCTCTCTCCCAAGCCCTTATGCTCCCAACTGAGAGCAGATACCTCCACCTCCTGCTGCTTCTCATAAGTAACTGGCAATCTACCTGGACGTCCAGCAGTAACCCATCAATCACCTGGACAGGTGATCCCAGGACCCCCCCACACTCACATCCACAATCTCAAGCTTGGAACTACCCGTGCTCTGTTGCAGCACCCCTGGACTGCTCTCACCTTTTAAAGAACTCCTCTCCTGTATGAGCTTTGATCAGTGAATTCTACTTTCAACATGATTTCATGTCCCTTCTGGCTTTCAGGGATACCTCATAATTTCAGGTCCACAGAAGGTAATAAATACATCCATTTTCCAGAGTTGAAATGGACATGCTTTATGTCTTCTCTGAAATTTCTAGAGATCTAGTTCAGAAGGGGCATGGGTTGCAAGCAGGTTCATTCTTTCTCCACACCACTCCCCAGATGGCTCCCTTGTCTGTTTGCTCATTGTTTTTGCTCATTGTTTGCACTCGTTGTTTGCATTGTTGTCTGCTGGTTGTTTTTTGCTCATTGTCTGCTCATTGTCTGTCTGTTTTTTCTTTAGGAGGCACCGGGAACCAACCCTGGGACCTCCCGTGTGGGAGGTGGGCACTTAACTGCCTGAGCCACATCTGCTCTCTGCTCATTTTGTTTTTGCTCGTTGTCTGCTCATTGTTTTTTTCTTGTTGTCTGCGCATTGTTTATCCTCTTTAGGAAGCACTGGGAACCGAACCTGGGACCTCCCAAGTGGGAGGTGGGCGCTCAACTGCTTGAGCCACATCCACTCCCAGCAGGCCCATTCTGATACCTTTATGCAACCCCTCTTCTCCCAGATAAGCCACTTTCAGCCCTTCATCAAAAGCTTCACACCAAGAGGGTCACCTTCATATTCTCACCATGGTTATCAAGAATTGCTGATGCTAGACACTTTCTCCAGATCCACTGAGGTTTCTGGGGTGGAAAAGACTATTTGAACCCTCTTGACCCCTCATAAAAGCTAATTACAGATGTGCTGGTTATTTATGTTGCCACTGCCAACTTTGTCCTCAAGGTCACCCTTTCAATAAATATAGGCCCAGAGAGAACTTAAGAAGAAATAGATAAAATTTCACACTGATGGCTGCAGTCACAAAGGTCAGTTTTAGACACTCAGTCAAGCTGAGATTTGAGCTTGACTATGACTTTACAGAGAGGTTTAAAAATAATATTGGGTCTGAAAAATTGCCCAAAGGATGACAGTGCTGCTTCTGGTTATTTAGAATTATTATATGTTGAACTTCAACATTTATAATTAGGTCTTGCCTTGCCCATTTATAGAGTTTTATAAATCTCCTGGCTTAGGCTAATTTGCCTACTTTGGGACCAGTTACCAGGAATTATTTCAGTCCCATTAACTTCCCTCTCCATGGAGCCATAGTTGAATCAGGCTCAGAAACAAGAAGCAAGAAAGGACAAAGGGAATTAGGCAAATAACTTTTACTCATGTGCAATAAAAATTACTTGGTTCCAGATGTGCAGACAAGTGGATTTCTAAGACATGCGTGTCCTCCCTAATTTGCTTTTGTTGGAATCATCCCTTTGCTGGCTTTAATTTTTCAAATTTGACTCTGAACAGTTTTGGTAAAAATATGGCTGTGAACAGTGCCAGGCGCAGATGGGGATGTTAGCTTGCTAGAAAATCAAGTCATGACTAGAACCCAGTACAATGTCCTCATATAAAAATGGAGTTAATGTCTGCCTTGCCCATCACACCCCTCAGGTGGTGAGCCTGAAACTCATCTCCAACACATCAAGGAAAGGAGGACGTTAAATTCCATCTGATATGGCCAGGACTTTACTGCCACCTCCCTTGCATCCCTAGATCTGACTTTACCTCCAGATGCCACTCTGCAGCCAAGCATCCCCTGCCATCCAAAGCCGATTCTCACAGTGTCCCTGCATCTCCTCCTGACTGATAGAAACCTGAAGATACCACAATGCTGAAAGTCAAACAGTGGCCCAGGGCGGGCACGCAACTTTGAGAAGCCTGATTCAGGGATTTGGGGCCAGGGCCCAGGGATCACATTTCTGAAAGTTCTTCAGGTCATTCTTTGGCACAATAAGAATTGTTTGAGAGCTGGTGGTCTGTGCTGACCAGACAATTAGGCAGCCAGAGCCCTACTTGAAGGATTATTTGTTGAGTGCTTCCTGTGGCCAGACAGGGTAAACCAGACAGACTCTGGGGTGCCCTGGGCTGGGGAATCATTCAATTCCCCTTCAAACCACTATTCATTAAATATTTGTCCAACAAGTATTTATTGGGGGTGGGCTGGTTGCCTGGGATTGGCCAATCTCATATGCTCATCCTGGGTGAGGTCCTAAGGGTCTAGAAATGCACAGCATGAGGAGCTCAGAGTAGAAAAGCATGAATTTCTACCTAGCCTCAAAGGAGACAACCCCATCCCAAGCTGTTAATCTTTTTTTTTCCTAATCATCTTCAATGGAGTTGTTTTTTGTTTTTTGTTTTTTAAGTTTCCTATCATGGCTACTCTCAAATATACATAAAGTTAGAGGAGAACAGTGTGAATCCCCAGGTACCACTACTTCAACAGTTAATATCTTGCCACTCTTTTTTCACACATACACAATTTTTCTCCCAGTGTCTCTTAAAGCAACTTTTCAAGGATGTTATTTTTTAAATCTTGTCTCCAAATTCAGGTGCTGTATCCTATTTGGAATTTACTCTATGAACCCAGTACAAATGTCCTAATCTAGAAATGGAGCTAATGTCTGCCTTGCCCATCACAGCAAGTCATGGTAAGATTAAAATGAGATACTGGGTATGAAAGGTAAATTGGCTGCATATTAAATTCTTCTGGGGAAGAGGTGTTTTTTTTGTTTTTGGTTTTTTTTTTTTTTTGGTATATATTTTTAAATTTTTTATTGTATAACATATATATAAATAACATAAAATTTCCCATTTTATCCATTTTCAAGCATAAAATTCAGTGGTATTAATTATACTCACAATGTTGTGCTACCATCACCAACATCCATAAACAAAACTCTTCATCACCCCAAATACAGGTTCTGTACCCATTAATTAAGCATTTTTGACTCATCATTCTCACTCACCCCCTGCCCCTTCCCCTCAGTCCTCTCTCATTGCCTCTGCTGTCCACAGACCTAGTAAAGAAGGGAAGACAGAAAAAGGGATATGGGCTGAGGGGGTGGGGATGGTGAAAGTGGAAGAGGAGGAGTTTGGGCTATAAGCAAGTGTGTGAAGAAAATGGCAGTGGAAAAGTGGGGGTGGCCCTGGAAGCCAAATGTCTTGCCTTTGCATTTGTAAATGAAAATCAGCCGGAAGTATGATTCGCCTTTGTTCCAATGAAGAGAGCTCTCTCTTCTTGGCCTAAAACTAGGGTCACCAATCAGGACTGAGGGAGCTTCCAGGATGCAGGGCTTTGAGTTTTAGAACCGGAAATGTCCCAGGCAAACCAGAATGAGTTGGCCACCCTACCTGCAGCTTTCCCACTGGGGCGTTTGCTGTGGTGAGCTGGACTGAGGGGAAAAAAAAAAGTGATTCTTGACCAAGATGACATAGCTGCATTGCCACCAGACAGAGGCCCCATGCACTACAGCCAGGTATGAGCAGCTCACATATCACACAGTTGCTTCTTTCAAGAGGAGAGCTAGTGCCAAGACACAGGCTGAGCATGGACCAGCAGGTTAAGATAAAGTGGTTTCTCAATAGGCATCCTTCGAGGATGCCCAGGAACGAGCTGCTGACCCTCTCCCACCTTCCCCAGCTGGCTCATCCAATTGCCAAAGCTTGTCTTGCCTGTAGCGCCACAATCCTGACCTCCAGTTACCTCCCAGCCCAAAAACATTGTGTAAAAGAGGAAAACACATTTCTAGCTTGGCCACTCAGCAATCGTAATTAAGATAAGCCTGCTTATAAATATTCAGCCTGTGAGAAAAAAAGTTTCTTAAGCTCCTGTTTGCTTATAGAGCAGCTTAAATGCAAAGTCTGAGTCTCCAGGGCCAGTTTGTGTTTTAGACTGCTGTAAATAGCATTAACCCCCCAAAAGAGGTTACATTCCTGGCATCCAGAAGAGAATCCGCAAATCTGATGGGGGGAAGTAAGCTTCTTTATACAGAAGAAGCCTTATCTAATGAAAGCGATAGCTTTGCTTCCTGCTGAGTCTAGGGGCATGGTCGGTAAGCCCAAATCTAGCACAAAAAGGTCAACTTCGAGGGGAGCATTAGGCCTGCCTGGGCCTCAGTTTCCTCCACTTGCAAAATGAGACCATGGGCTCAGCCCTTTTGGAGCTAAGGATATGACCCATCCTTAAAGATGATGGCTCATGACCAAGGCCATGGCAGTGACCAACAGCACAGGCAAGGGATGGGGCTTTGATCACCGGCTCTTCATCCCATTGGTGAGGGACAGAGCCTCACTCTAGGATTCTGGAATAGCTGAACACATGACACTGGACACTGGGCAGATGAGATGGACAGTTTATTAGTGCCACATACTCACTGCCTGGGGGAGGAGTCCACCACACACCATGCAGGGCCTCACAGGGGCTGCCCTCAGGAGCAGAGTGAACAAGCAGGGCTGTCTGTGGGAGGCAGGCGTTTTAGTAGCCCCTGGTTCCCACTCACCATTTCAGGGTCCTCATGCTCTGCCTTTGTGAGTTTTACTTCTATTGTCCACACTTGCACCTTCCTTCAGAGCACTGCCCTTGGCCTCCTAGAACCACCAACCAGGGCAAAGAGAGCCAGAGGTGCCTTGGAGTTAGGGTTCCTTCCTTCTCCTTAGCAGCTCAAGCCAATGACTGAGGGCTACAGAATTTGAAAGTCCCACACCCCTGCCTTGAGGTGGGACAAACTCTTGGGTGCAGTTTACACTCCAGAACCACCTACAGGATCAGACTGAGGCTGGACTCCACCTGAAATTACACCCCTGCCTGGCTTCTTTTCCTCCTCCTTCTACCCTGCCCAGCTGCCTTAACTCCCTGATCAATCTCTCTCGAGTCCTTAATAAAACACTTGCGCTCACGTCATCGTTTTGAGGTCTGCTTCTGGGGAGACCTTATGATGTTGTCCATCACAACACCACAGCTTTAAGCCAACTTGATATCCCACATGGCATTTACCACTTGCTCCTAAAGGGAGATGTGAACAACTGCTCTGTTGGTCACCGTCATCTCAGACTTGGTGCCTGGCATGCTCATGTTCCCAGCCATGTCTCCACTGGACTGTATGATTGGATCCACCCTGAGACCAAGTCTTTGGAGCTTGGCAAGGGTATAAATGGCTCTGGTTACTCTTCAAGTCCCCTCCTCAGATCTCCCTGGCTGTGTCCTAGCCTGCTCAAACCCTACTTCAGGGGCTGTGTTCACTTTTGGGACCATGGGTTTTTTATTATTAATTTTACTTATAAGCACTCTATATCCACCAAACATACACTCCCCCTTGCCCTCTCTGCCTATCCCTTGGGACTGTCTCATCTACTTTCTGTCTGTGCTAATTTGTCATTTCTAGACATCTCACTTAATAAGTGACATGATACAATATTTGTCCTTCTGTGTCTTGCTTATTTCACTGAGCACATTTTCAAGGTTCATCCACTTTGCAGCATGTCTCAGAACTTCATTCTTTCTTATGACTGAATAATATTCCACTGTGTATATGTACCACACTTTGTTTATCCATTCATTTGTTGATGGTTACTTGGGATGTTTCCATGATTTCTTTTTAGTGAATAATGCTGCTATAAACATTGGAATACAAGCATCTATCTGAGACCCTGTTTTCACTTTCTTTGGATGTATACCTAGAAACAATATAAGAACTGCTTAAGGAGGCAAAACATGGCAAAACCAGGCAGAAACAATGGGACCTCTGGGGTGGTCATATGGTAATTCCTTATTTAAATTTTTCAGAACGCATCATATTGCTTTCCACAATGGCTGTATCATTTTACATTCCCACCAACAATACACTAGAGTTCCAATTTCTGTACATCCTCTCCAACACTTTGTTACTTCCCTTTTTTTTTCCTGTGTTAAATATTAGCCATCCTAGTAGGTATGAAGTGGTATCTCATTGTGGTCTTGATTTGCATTTCCCTAATGGCTGATGATGTTGAGCATCTTTCCATATGCTTATTGTCCATCTGCACATCTTATTTGGAAAAATGTCTATTTATGTCCTTTGTCCATTTTTTAATTGGGTTGCTTGCCTTTTTGTTGTGTGTTGTTAAAGTTCTTTATATATTCTGGATATAAACCCTTCTCTGCTGTATGATTTACAATTATTTTCTCAGGGGGCCATAATTTTTAACAGACACTCAAAGGAGACTAACAGGAATGGCTAGGATGATGAGGGAATACAAAACTTCACAAGGAGTCTTAGTTTAGATTCCCCCAGGATTCAAGTGCAAGTACTTTATCTGGGAAGTGATGCCAGAAAATAATGGAGAGCAGTGATACAGGGGTCTGAAGGAAGCTGGTAGAGTCTGTTATTGAGCTCTGGGCACCTAGAGCTTCATCCTGCTGGGAAGCTCTGGGAGACTGCTTAGAATTCCTGCTCAAGAAGCAATGTTTCTGGTATATTTATACAGCAACTCCTGCATGGTACAGTGGTCAGTAAAAAAAAAGTTGAGGGCTGCTCTGCAAGGGTTCATTCCCCTGGCACTTCTGGTGGGCACCCAGTAGCAGTTTTCCCTTGGATCTTCATGAGCATTTGGTCCACAACTCTAATTTCTCATCACCATATTTGGAAAACAAGAGAAGAACTGCTTAAGGAGGCAAAACATGGTAAAACCAGGCAGAAACAATGGGACCTCTGGGGTGGATTTGTACCACTCTTCCCATTTTGTTGTTGTTGTTTAGTACCAGGGCTGGGGATTGAACCCAGGTACCTCGTAAGTGGGAAGCTGGCGCTCAACCACTGAGCCACATGGGCTTCCCTAATTTGTACCACTCTTGGTGGTACAAATAAAAGATTTCTAATGAAAACAATTAAGAACACATTGTCCCCCCACTCCCTTAAAGAGCATGACCATGAACAAAAAGAGAGCAATAAGGACCCAGAACCAGAAAAAAAAAAACCCAAAGAAGCACCAAACCCATCCGCACAAGCCCAGCTTCCAAGCATAAAGCAGTTATTCTCTGCCAAGGAAGCAGGACAAGTACAAAAAGCAGTCAAACAAATGGGGAGCCAGGAGGAAGCAGCAGCAAGACTGTGACAAGCAACGGATGCCATCACACTTGGGACTGGGAGCCGCGTGGCTTTCTTCAAGCAGAGAGGCTACTGAGTGCAGGTTTTTAGCTGGCAGAGAAAATACCCAAGAATGATTTTTACAGTAGATTATTTGTTTGTTGTTTTTAAATAGGCTGTTGGTGACCAGCAAAATGACGTAGTGATTCTTCAAAGAAATTTGTACAAAGGGACTGGTCTAAAGGTGTCTGGGCAAGTTTAAGCTCCTTCAACAGATGTATTGTTTTTATACTATCTTGTTTGAAAGTTCATTTCAAAATAAGCAAAGCTAGAATTTAAAGTAAAAGCTTCCAGAGATTGATGAAACTAGCTCTGTTTTTTTTTTTTTATAAACTACAAATGTGATCATTTCTCAGAATTTCTCAAAAAAATAAAATATTTGTAAACTCTTGGGAAAAAAACAATTATGTATTGAGTAACAGCTATACATACAGGCTGTGCTCAGTATTGTGACTCCACTCCATCTCCATGTATTTCCATTGGTGGTGGTCAACACTGGCTGTAGAGTGGAACACCAGACGAACTATAAAAACCACTGTCAGGGGAGCAGAAGTGGCTCAAGCAGTTGAGCGCCCACCTCCCATATGGGAGGTCACACGTTCAGTTCCCGGTGCTTCCTAAAGAAAACAGACAGTGAGCTGACAATGAGCAAAAACAACGAGCAATCAGCGAGCAAACAGACAAGGGAGCCAACTCGGGGGAGCCAATGTGGCTCACTGGTTAAGCGCCAGCCTCCCACATGTGAGGTCCCAGGTTCAATCCCCAGTCCCAGTACCTGAAAAAAAGAAAAGAAAATGCCACCTGGGTCCCACTTCCAGAAATGCTAATTTAATTAGTCTGACATATGGCCAGGGCAATGGGATTCATTAAGCTTCCCAGTTGGTATGACCAGTTGAGCAAATGGTTGGACAATATTTACTAAAGTTGAACATACATCCACCATCAGACCCAGCAATTCCACTCCTAGAGAAATGAATGCGTGTGGTCACCAAAGGATATGTACACGAATGTCCAGAGACACTTTACTCAAATTAGCCAAAATCTGGAAATGACTCATATCCATCAAACAGAGAATGGATGAAAGTGTGGTTTAGTCCATACAAAGGAATACTAATCAGCAATGTGAAAGAACTAGCTACTGATACACTCAACAGCATGGATGAATCTCAACATCAGGTTGTGTCAAAAAAAGACACAGACTTTCTATAAAATTGAAGATTAGGTAAAACTGATCTGTGGTGAGAGAAGACAGAATAGTGGTCACTCTGACTGGGGCTGTTGATGGAAAGGGACATGAGGGCTCCTTCTGGGGTGCAGGAAATTTTCCATACCAATTAGGATAGCAGTTACACAGGTATGTGTATATGCAAAATCTGTCAAGCTGTACACCTAAAACACACACACTTTATTGTATGTATAAGATACTGCTACCTCAATTTTTTCAAAAAGCTGCAGAGGTAATTCTAGTGTGCAGTCAAACCTTGGAACTACTGCTTTAAAGAAATTTCTGAGCCCCATCAATGCCTTGGAACCCCAAGTTATAATGCCAATTTTGCCTTTGGGGTCATACTTATGGTATCAATTACAGGATGCTATCTATGTAGTCCCAACCTTTTAAAACCAGAGAATGGTAGAGCTGGATCAGAATTCAGAAGCCACCAAGTACTGGGATGGCTAATTGGTTTTGTCTTCAGTGTTAACAACAGTTAATGTGTAATGGCTGCCTAGCGTCTGGGTTCCAAAGGATTCTAAGACTGTATCCAAACACAGAGGGGGAGGACTTTCATGATCAACTAGTAATGTCTAGTAAGCACATGTGAGAAGAGAAGCAGTATTTAATTGCTTTGTATTTGCCCACTAGCCAAATCCAGCTTCCTCCTTTTTCAAATGTAGATATGGAAACCCAGAGAAATGATTTACCCAAGGTCACGTTGCTAGTCGGGTGGCAGAAGTGAGATTAAAACCAATTGTTTTTCTGAAGAACTGATTAGGATGTAGGTTCACCACTCCACAAGGTAGTACAGGGTGGATGGCTGGAAAGGATAGGTACAAGAGTAAGGGACCAAATGATCTCAATTGCATTTGAAATGCAGGCCACCCTTTGGCAAAGATCATGAAATTGCTTTCCTGAATATTTAGGGAGTTTGTAAGGATGCTAGTACAAACACCCAACTTCTCTTTCAGACCCATATGTGTCCATTCATTTATTCATAACTCTTTAACAGGCATTTTTTTTTCAACAAGCATTTTAATTTGAAAGAGAATGACTATGAATGCTCTTTGCAAACCATAAGATACTTTACAGATGTTAGCCATTTTTGGTGAAATGCTTTTTAACAATCATAATATGTATCCACCATATAGCCATAAAAGTTGAATACACAAGTAGTGTAGTAACAAACTACAGTAGTACAACCTAGATTTGGGCATAGCACCACTCAGCAATTAGTGATGTCTAACATATTTGAGTCTCGGTTTTTCTAGTTGCAAAGGGAGGTTGACATGAGTCCTCACCTTATAGAAACATATGGTGGGGACAAATGAAATGCTAGATTACTTTGTGTAGCACAGTCATGCTTTTATGGAGAGAAGAGTCCAAAGTCAAGGCATAAGGTCAAATCACATAGGATCGAAATTGGTTAAGACTAACAAAAATGCTAGTTATTGCTGTTGCAATGCCCTTAAGGGGGCTGTGTGCTCCTCTGTCATGCTGGTCTCTTGGTTAACCAGACAGTTCAACTGCAGCCACCTCCTGATGTAGCAACACATGAGACCCAGGACCAGCCAGAAGGTCCAGGTCCATATCGAGCATATTATCTCTGAGTCCCCACAGCCCCAAAACCCTGGCATGGAGAAAATGAGTTTAGAGCAGTGTTTTTCAATCTTTAATAATTGGGACAGACAGCTTTTTAAATGACTCATGTCTGGGTTCCATCCAGTGTTTTTAAAGTTCCCCAGGTGATATCCGATTGCAGCCAAGGCTGAGAACAACTAATACAACAGATATGTGAAATTGTTCAGAAGTGGAACAGAATCTATTACACAGATAAAGAGAGGGCTCTGTTCCACCCCAGGTCAACAGAATGACCATAGAAATGTCAGAGGTAGAGATATGCAGGACCCTGAGGCCCCATAGAGTCTAGCAGCCAAGTCACCCACGTGGAGAATGAGCCTGCTGAGGCCCAAAGCCACAGCACATGCTCACCGGCTACCAAGGGGCCATGGATCTCCAAATGAATCCTAAGGGTCATTTGGAGACCAAATTTTGGGGGACGGGCAAAGCTGGATTTTCAGTGATTGCCCTGGTGGGACTTGGATCCAATAGTCATTTCCAGTCCCATTGCTATGAGCCAGTCCCAGCTCATCCCCACAAACTCACAGACCAGACTGGCGGAGAGATGGGATGCAGGGGCCCACTCACGTTTATGCAATCCTGCCACTGGACACACAGCTTTCACACGCATTAGGTCATCTCATCTTTCCAATAATCCAATGAGATAGCCAGGGAAAATATTATAATTCTCATTTTATAGATGAAGAAATCAAGGCTTAGAGGTTAGATGGCTGGCCAAGGTCAGAAAGCCAAGAAGAAGTTGAGTTGAGATTCAAACCCAGATTCCCTACCTCCCAGCAGAGGCTTCTTTTTGTTATTACCATTAACAACAATAGATAGTATTTATTGAGTTTACAAGTTCTAAATATATGCTGCATTTTATAACACTTAAACCTCACAATTACACTGCAAGGTATATATTATGAGATTAAGGTGGCCATTTTACTGATGAGACTTAAAGGGTTTGAGTAAAATGCCCCAAATCACATGACACTCTGCCAAGAGTAGCTGTGCCAACATAGCAATAGAAAGCAACAAACACAATGATACAGCAACCATAATGCCCAGTCCATAGTAAAAAAGGCTGAAACTGCACAGAGAGGCATAGATTCTACCAGATTAGTCACCCTGAGGGGTTAAGACCAGAGCTGGTTTGAGCGGAATGTTAGGTGTTAGGCACCTAACATTTATGTCCCCACTCCATTTCCCCATCCCTCATCTTCTGAATCCAAGGCACTGGTGAGAAGAGCAGAATTCTCAATCTACACAACTGAAGCCAGAGCTCCTGCCTGCTATGTGGGCACACTGGATGGTGGAAAACACTGCCAGCTTCCCTACGCCACACACTAGCTCCCAGAAAGTTTTTACCCTACGCCAAGCCTTTACCCGATAAGCCTGAAGGCTCTTTTCTGAAGAGTCTGATCAGCTCAAGAAGGACCAAAAGATATTGTTTTTGGTGTTCCCCAAACAATAGCCCAAGCAGTGACCCTATCCTGCAGTTCATCACAATAGGCCCCAGCCATGAATTCAGAATTCCATTCATTTTTTCACCGAGCCATTTTTACATAATCTCTAGGGCAACCACTAAGAAAATAACATGAAAAAATACAATAAATGAAATGACAACAGAATTAAAATAGTACACTAAAAAATATCCATTTAACAAAAAGAAGGCAGTAATGAAGGAATAGAAGAAAAATTTGAAAACAAATAGCAAAATTACTTACATAAATCCTACCTTATCACTAATTATATTAAAGGAAAATGATTCAAACAGTCCAATCAAAAGGCAGAGATTGAATGAATGGATTAAAAAACATGATCCAACTATGTGCTGTATATAAGAGATATATTTTAGATTCAAAGATCCAAATGGTTGAAAGTAAAAGGGTGGAAAAGGATATAATATGCAAGTAGTAAGGAAAAGAGATCTAGAACAGCTATATTAATATCAGACAAAAAATTTTTACTATAAAAAAGCAAGATATTTTATAATGATAAAAGGGTCAATCAATCAAGAAGACATAAAAATTATCAATTATATGCAACAGAGGCCTAAAATACAGGAACAAAAACTGACAGAACTGAAGGGAAAAACAAACAATACAACAATATTTGGAGACTTCAATACCCTTCTATCAATATGGATATAATAACGAGACAGAAGATCAAAAAGGAAATAGAAGATTTGGCCAACATTAAAAAAACAACTATATCTAACAACTATAGAACCCTCCACCCAAAAGCAACAGAATACACATTCTTCTCAAGTGCACTTGGAACATTCACCTATATGTTAGAATGAAAGGCTATATGTTAAATAACAAGTGTCAAAACATTTAAAAGGATTGAAATAATACAAAGCATGATCTCTAACCACAATGGAATGAAATTAGAAATATACAACAAATGGAAAATTTGGAAATTCACAAATATGTGGCAAATAAACAGCATACTACTAAATGACTGATAGGTCAAAGAAGAAATCACAAGGAAAACTACCAAAGACTTTGAGATGAATGAAAACGAAAACACAACACACCAAATCTTCTGAGATGCAACAAGGAAATTTAGCTACAAACAACTATATTAAAAAAGAAGAAAGATCTTAGACCAATAACCTAACCTTTCACCTTAAGAAACTACAAAAGGAAGAACAAATTGAAGACAAAGCAATCAGAAAGAATGAGATAACAATTAGAGTAGAAATAAATGAAATAGGTCATAGAAAAATAAAGAAAATTAATGAAACAAAAAGTTGGTTTATTGAAAAGATCAACAAAATTGAGAAATCTTTGGTTAGACTGACCAATTGAAAAACAAAGAGGAGACTCAAATTCCTAAAATTATTCCCAACCTCACAGAAATATAAAGGATTAGAAGGAAGTACTATGAACAATTATATGACAGCAAATTAGATAACCTAGATGAAATGGACAAATTCCCAGAGAGACACAAACTCTGAAACTGACTCAAGGAGAAATTGAAAATGTGAAAAAACCTGAAAGACCTGAAAATCTGAATCATTTAAATAACAAGGTGACTGAATTAGCAATTTAAAAATTTTCCACAAAGAAAAGCCCAGGACATGATGGTTTCACGCGTGAATTCTACCAAACATTTAAACAAGAATTAATACCAATCTTTTATAAACTCTTCCAAAAACTAGAAGAGAAAGGAAAACTTCCCAACTCATTTTATGAGGCCAATATCCTGATTCTAAAACCTGACAAAGTTATTACAAGAATAGAAAACTATACCAATACTCCTTATGAATATAGATTCAAAATTCCTCAACAAAATACTAGTAAAGAGAATCCAGCAGCATATTAAAAGATTATTCACCATGGACAAGTGGGATTTATCCCAGGAATGCATGTTGTTTTCAATATTTAAAAAATCAATGTAATACACCATATTAATATAATCCAAAACAAAACCACATAATCATCTCAACTGATGCAGAAAAAGCATATGACCAAATACAACACTATTTCTTGATTTTTTTTAAAAATTCAACAATTTAGGAATAGACAGAAACTTCCTTAATCTGAAAAAGGACATCTACAAAAAGCCTTCAGCTAACAGCATTAATGTTTTTTTGTGTGTGTGGTTTTGTTTTTTTTTTTTTTTTTTTCAGTATTAATGTTGAAATACGGAATGCTTTCCCCTAAGATCAGGAATGAGACAAGGATGTTCACTCTGATCACTTCTATTCAATAGTGTACTGTGTTTTCTAGCCAGAGAAATCAGACAAGAAAAAGAAATAGCGGGCCTCTAGAGCAGATAAGAAGTAAAATTATCACTATTCATTTATGACAAAATCTTGTATATAGAAAATCATAAGGAATCCACTAAAATACTATTGGAACTAATAAACGAATTCATCAAGGTTGCAGAATACAAGATCAATATATAAAGATCAATTGTAGTTCTATACACTTCCAATGAACAATCCAAAAGTGAAATTAAGGAAACAATTCCATTTACAATAGCATCATAAAGAATATGATAAATTTAACTAAAGACGTACAAGAGTTATACAGTAATAATTAAATGAAATTAAAGACTTAAATAAATGGATAGATATTACATGTTCATAGACTGGAAGACTTAATATTGTTAGACAGCAAAACTCGACAAATCGATCTACAGATTTACCACAGTCCCTATCAAGATTCCCAACTGCCTTTTTTTCAAAAATCAACAAGCTGATAGTCATATGGAAATGTGAGGGGCTGGGAATGGCCAAAACAATAGAAAAAAAAAGAACAAAATTGGAAGACTCATACTTCCCAATTTCACAACATACCAAAAAACAAAAGAAATCAAGACAGTTTACTACTGACATAAGAATAAACATATAGATCAACAGAATAGAATTGAGTCCAGAAAAAAAAAAACAACACAACTATACATTTATGATGAACTGATTATTCTGACAAGGATGCCAAGAAAATTCATGGGGGAAAAGTTTTAAATGGTGCTGGGACACTTGGATATCCACATGCAAAAAGAATGAGTTTTGACCACTACCTCATGCCATATAGAAAAATTAACTCACAATGGCTCAAAGAAATATAACAGCTAAAATCATAAAACTCTTAGTGGATACCTGGATATGACAACAAAAGCACCAGGAAAAAAAACACAAAAAACTTGTACTTCATCAAAATTTGAAACTTTTGTTCATCAAAAGCCATTACCAAGAAAGTGAAAAGACAACGCACAAAATGTGAGGAAAACATTTGGAAATCATATATCTGATACAACTCAACAACAAAAAGACAAAAAAATAATTTTTTTAATGGGCAAAGGACTTGAATAAACATTTCTCCAAAGAAGATACAAAAATGACCAGCAAGCACATGAAAAGATGCTCAATATAATTAGACATTAGGGAAATGAAAATCAAAATTACAATGAAATACTACATCATAGCCACCAGGAGGACTGTTATCAACTGAAAATACTAAGTGTTGATGAGGACTTGGAGAAATTGGAACACTTTTGTATTGCTGGTGGGGATGTAAAGTGGTACAAAAGCTGTGGAAAACAGTTTGGCAGTTCCTTAAAAAGTTAAACATAGAATTGCTATATGACTCAGCAATTCCACTCCTATGTATATTCACTAAAGAATTAAAAACAGGGACTCAAACAGATACTTTCAGGCAAATGTTCATAGCAGCCATATTCCAAATAGCCAAAAGATGGAAGCAACTCAAGTATTCATCAACAGATGAACTGATAAGCAAATTGCTACATATACATGCAGTAGAATATTATTCGGCCATAGAAAGGAATCAAGTTCTGACACATGCCACATTTAGGGATGAACCTTGAAAACATTATGCTTAGTAATATAAGCCTGGTGCAAAAGGACAAATACTATATGGTTCCAACTTATATGAAATATCTAGAAAAGGGAAATTCATAAAGAACCTCTAATAGAGGTTACCAGAGGCTAAGGGAGGGGGCAAATGGGAAGTTTTTGCTTAACGGGTATAGAGTTTCTGTTTACAGTGATGAAATAATTTGGAAATAGGGGTGATGGTTGCACAACATTGTGTATTTAATTAATGCCACTGAATTGGACACTTAAAATGGTTAAAATAGTCAATTCTATATTATATATGTTTTGTCACAATACATTTTTTAAAAAAATACACAGAAAGGCATTTTCCTAAGAAATTAATTAGTAGGGTTGAAAATTATTGCTTCTGGGGAAAGGGAAATGAACAGATGGTAAGGAGACTGGGGACCACTGTTTACCTTAAGAAACATTGTAGAATAATGTGACTATAAATTATATCCTGATTTTAAAAAAAACTTTTTTGAAAGGAGAAATAGATAAAAGAGAGGCCTGGTCCTAGGGCTCTAGGAGATTTTTTATTTCGTGACACTTGCCCGTTGGCTCATTTTATTTTCATTGCTTCTTTCTTCCTTCCACACAAAGACGGTTTTCCCATTGGCTAGGCAGGCTTCCAGATTACAAATGAGACAGGAAGGTTGTTTTACAAAATGGTGGTTTCAGGAGTATGGCAGGGCCTGGTATTACCAAGAAGGTATTTTCCTGAAGGAAGGGGTTATTAGCCAGCCTGAGACCAATACATTCATTCATCCTAAGAAAACTATTTGCCCAGGTAGGACCCACAAAAGTCTCTCTCTCTCAGCTGTAATCCAAAAGCATTGAATTCCAGTCAAAGGTAGGAAAGTTGAGGAGCTTTGGTTACTTTTTAAATTGGGTTCTCCCCAAAGCAGAACCTGAGATAAGGATTTGGGTGCAGGTATCAGGAAGCATGTCAGGAAGTGAGGGGAGTAAGAGAGGGAAGTACATGTACAGGGCAGGTTATAGCAGTAGGAAACAGGGGCTCAATCCTAAGAGACTAGGCAGAACACACCTCAAAATCTTACCAGTGATGAGGGAGGAAGCACCCCCTCTTTGATGGAGGGTGGTTTCTGGGGTCTTAACTCCCCAGCACTTTCATGCTGCCCTGTTTATGTACAGCACACACTCCTGCAGCCAGAAAGCACCCTACGGCAGAGAGACAGAAAGTTTTGGATTGCTAGGCTGCTGAAAGCAAATTCCATGAAATGGGTTGGCTTTTAACAATGGGAATTTATTAGCTTACAAGCTTACAGTTTTGAGGGCATGAAGATGTCCAAATCAAGCCACCATCAAAATGATGCTTTCTTCCTGATGACTGGCTGCTGCCAATCCTGGATGCCTCTGTCACATGGCAAGGCACATGGCGGCATATGCTGGTCTCTCCTCTTCTGGATTTCACTGATTTCAGTTTCTTGGTTCCATGGCTTTCTCTGTGTGTCTTAATTTCATTCTCTTATAAAGGACTCCAGGAAAAGGATTAAGACCCACTGAGTGAGATGAGCCACACCTTAAATGAAGAAGCCTCATCAAAAGATCCTACTCGCGGGAAACAGATGTGGCTCAACCAGTTGGGTGCCTGCCTACCACATGGGAGGTCCCGAGTTTGGTGCCTCCTAAAAGAAGATGAGCAGGTGCTACCTGATGAAGCAACAAGCTAGATGCTGCCCCCTGAAGCAACGAGCTAGACGCCATCCCCACCACAACGAGCAGATGCTACAAGCCAACAGACACTGCAGCCCACAGGGAGCAGATGTGGCTCAGGCCGCTGGGCACTCCCCTCCCATGTGGGAGGTCTTGGGTTCAGTTCCCAGTCCTCCTGGAGAAGGTGAGCAAACAATGAGCAGACAGATGAGAGAACCATCTGGGAGGGGAAGGGAGAAAAAGAAATAAAAGTAAATAAATAAATCTTTTTTTTTTAAATCCTACTTAGAGTGGGTCCACACCCACAGGAATGGATTAACTTTAAGATCATGCTTTTCTAGGGTACAAACCGCTTCAAACCACCACATAGAAGAAGCCATGATGGGTACAAGAATTGCAAAGGGAATAGGTATAGGACATGGTGAAGACCTGGGGCTCTGAAGCACTCTACCACAAGCTCCTCATTTATATCCCCAGAGTTTATCATTGTGCCAGGTATACAGTATACAACTAAAAATTGTTTTTGAACGCAGGAGGGAAAGAATGAATACATAAGCAATGCTTTCTTTTGCAGATGAGGAAACAGTTGCAGTGAGATGGAGTGACTTGCCCAAAGTCGCACGGCTAGTTCATGGCAGGTTCAGGGAGAGAGCTCATGCCTTCTGCCTCCTTCCACACCATGAGATGGGCAGTCCTCGCGGCACCCCACCCTGCCTGCCTAAGGTTGATGTCTGCGTGAACACCTCGGGGTCAGCACCCAGCCCTTCCACGGCAGAGCCTGTGGGTCCAGCTGCTGCAGCGTGAATCAGTCCAGGTGTGGGGCTGGCTCACCCCCTGCCAAGCTCACACATAAAGTGGGAAGAGGACATGCTTGTTCTGCCGACAGACAGAAACACAGGGTCAAGTCTCCTCCCTGCTCCACTGGCATCCTTCCTCCTTGCGGGCTAACCTCGCCCCGGGGGAACTGGAGGAGGCTGCTATTTCTGGGCGGTTTCCCGCAGCTTGACACTTGTGTTCCTAATTGTTCCTGCCACTTGCCAGCGCTCCCTTCTGCTACATCAGCATTAATCTTTGTGAGCTGCATGTGTGCTAACATCCTGAGGCAGCCTAAAGTGACAGGTGGGATTGCATTTGCCTGGAAAAAGAGAGCCTCCTTCTTCCTTCAGAGGAGCTGGTAGCAGATGCCTGGGCAGTCAGGGGCAAGGTGGGGTCTGAAACATTACAAAGCTCCCCTTTGCAAGGGAGAGGGCGTTTGGCCAACTCTCACTGCCACTACTTGAGGAATAATGGCAAGTTCCCAGGAGGCCCCTGCTCGGCGTGATTTCTTTTCTCTTGGCTGCTGGTTAGGAGAATCTGGTTCTAGTAACTAGTTCACCAGATAGCTATGGGACCTGAGAGAGCCACTTAATCCTGAAAACAAAGGGGTTAATTAGGTCCATGCTTCTCAAGAAGGGGCTTCAGTTCCCCAGGGGTATACCTCAGAGCACCTGGGGTGAGGGTGCAAGGAGGGAAAGGAAAGATGAAAGCCACGGGATACAGTTGTAGCATCTTCATGGAGCTTCAATTTTACTCCATGATTAAGACTTCCACACTTTTTAAAAAATTAGATACACGGAGTAGAATGCAAACCTCCCATGGACCTTTAGGCTAAGCCACAACACACGTTTGTGCTTGGATGGCTAATTCGAGCTACACTCCCCATCCCCAAAGTACAATTTTATCCTCTTCTTACTTTAGAGGCCCTGGGTAGAATAGTGTGAGAAACTCCAAGCTCATCACTTGTCCTAACACTTGCTAAGTCTATGAATTAAGAAACTATCAAATAGCCAAACTCTCAGCCTGGGAAGTGTAAAATAATACAAACACTTTGGAAAACTGTTCACTAGTTTCTTACAAAGTTAAATACACATTTAACTATGCCCAAGCAATTCCACTCCTTGTTACCCAAAAGAAATGGAAGCATATGTTCACACAAATGCTTGTACATGAGTGGTTATAACAGGCAAAAACTAGAAACAGCCCAGTGTTCATCAACAGGAAAATGGATAAACAAACCATGTTACATCCTAACAATGGAATACTTACCTCAGCAATAAAAAAGAAGGAATTGCTCATACTTGCAACAACTTGGATGAAGCTCAAAAATATTATGCTAAGTGAAAGAAGCCAGACACAAAAAAGTATATACCATATGATCCCATTCATGTGAAATTCTAGAATGGGCCATACAAAGCTGTGATGATAGAAACCAGAATGGGGGTTACCCTGGGGAGGTAGTGGTTGGGGGTTATTGACTGGAAAAGGTACAAGAGAGTTTTCTGGGGTGGGGGAGATTTTTTTCTACCATGATGAGGGAGTTGAGTACACAGGCAAATACATTTGTCAAAACTCATTGAACAATGCACTTAAAATCTATTTTATTACGTATAAATTATACCTCAGTTTAAAAGAACACAAAAACTCTTGCCCTACCGCAGAACAAAGATTTTACTAGCAAGGGTGGGCTGGCACTCTCCCTGAAAACTTAAGAAAAACAGCAGTCATCTAAACATCAGAGGCTTCTTGGACCTGCCACTGAAGAAGGGCTTTGAACAGAAAACTTTGAGCCAAGGACAAACTCAATTTGTCAAAAAAAAAAAAAAAAAGAAAAAAGAAACTGCCCAGCTGAGGGTTGTTATTAATACATGATACATGATGTCATGGGAAATGTCACTGTCATAGGTTGGGCTCCCTGGAGAACAGATTCTGGGATGAAAATGAGCTGGTAGGGGATTTTTTAGGAAGTACTCTTGCAATCAATGCTTGTGGAATGGAAAGGAAGGAAGGAAGCAGGATTTGGCAGATGGAAAAGCTGAGCTGCAAGGTAATCTCACCAAAGCTGACCCATGGGGTGCTCTGGTGCACAGGTGGCCCCTCAGAGCTGACTCCTGAAGGGTGGGGGGCCAGGCCTCTATAAGCCACATGGGCCAGTCACTGGATATAAGCTTTTCCTTGGAAGAAGGAATGACCTTCAGCAGACATTCTCCAAAGGGGGCTCACATCCAAGGGCTGTGGGAGAATTAGGCTTTCAGAAAGTAGCTCTGACTACCTCAAGAAAGCACCCACCATAGCCTCCAATATTAATTTATAACAAAAACTCTCTCATTTCTTCAGCATTAACCCAGGCCCACTCTCCCTGACCCATATTCTTATGAGTTGTGCTCATCAAATGAGACTCACCTGTTAAAATGATCAACAAATAAAACTCTGTTGAAAATAAAAATTAAGCCAGGGCAGCCCTAATTTTAACAGCTCTTTGCAAACTTCCCTATTTCATTCCCCCCAAATTAAATATCAACATCACATCACCAACTCAGGTATTTACTGGAAAGGACCCACGTCCATTTCCATTCCTTGGAGAGAATGTTATTCTCCCATTACATAGAGTGAATAGTCGAGACGTTGACAAGAAAGCCTCAATCAAAGGTTGCCCCCTTGGTCTCAAAGATGACCAAAAGTGAGAATGTGGGTCTCTGGTCAAGCAGTAGACAGGCTCCCTGTTATAGCCAAAGCAAATAATGGCCTCATTTCTCCCAACCACAATAAATGTTGGCTGTTTATTAATCAATCAAAAGTTACCTGTCTGCTTCTTCCTCCACAAATTTGAGAAAATAACGTTATTTTGTGAACGATACCGGCTTCTGCCTTCCTGAGCCATGTTCAGCCAGAGGTACCAAGCTCTGAGTTAATCACGACAAGGGCCAGTGTCTTTGGGTTTCCCAAGAGCAGAGGTAGAGACAAAGACAGGGGTAGAGGCAATTTTATTAGGGAGGTGGTCCCAGGAAGCCAGGGTGAGGGAGTGGAGAGAGTAGGGCAGGGAAGAAGGGAAAGCCAGCCAGGGTGTTTTATGAGCTGATTATCAGTGTGGGCAGCTGTAGCTTGATCTCACTGGAAACCCTCTGAGAAACTGTAGGCTACTCCTCAGAATTGTCCTTCCATCGCCCGAGGGCGGCACCCAGTGGTGGTTAACAGTCCTAGGTTGAGCAAGCTCCTGCTACTTCAGAGAAAGCCTGATCTGTGGCCGACATGGCAATGCACTGCTCAGATTCCCTTCCAGAAGGGACCTGCTGCACAGGTATAAGGAGTGGTGGTCAGCTGGCAGGCAGGGCCAGCTTCAGGGATGTGTGACCCAGGCCCAAGCCCCTGCGCTCAGAAAGGCCCCGCACCTGATTTAATGCTCTCCTGTTACCATCTTGAAATTCTTGATAATTCTCATTTTGCCCTGGACCCACAAATCATGTAGCTGGTCTGGCTGACAGCCTCCGGCTCTTGACTCATTCAGGGTCTCCTTTAACTTTCAGGCTAAGCTCTCTTCTTAGGGCAGCCCCTGGCCAAGCCTTAGGGAGGCTGCAAAGAATGCCCTCCCCCAATGGGGGGCTCCTCTAGTGGGAAGTCTTGGCTGGCAAAGGTCCACCAGGTCTGCACCACGGTCTAACGGCTCCCCCTGCCCTACTCTGCTTCTTCCCTTTTCCTTTCTCAGCCATCATTCCCCAGTAAACCATTTGTACTCCTAATTCGATCTTAGCATCTTCTTCCAAGAGGATATAGCAGGCCACCACAGCTGAAGTCAGAGGTGGGGCAAAGAGAAGTGATGTGAGATGACAAGAACAGGTCACTTCCACTACACAGGCCAGCCTTTTGCAGCTCCCACCACTCATAGGTGGGGTCAGCATTTTGTCATGGAATTATAGGCTTGGAATGTGTCCTGTGTCCCACATCTTAACATGCACCAACCTTTACCTAATCTTTGCCACGTGGCTCAGACCACACAACTGGACTTTTGCCTCAGTTTCCCATTTGGTACTTAAGTTCTATTGAGACAAGAGCTTGCCTTGTACCCCAGCTCTCTGAGCTGGTGCCCTGCCTGACTCTTGCCAACTTCCCATTAAGAGAGAAGCAATGAATATAGGACAGTGGACTTTGACATGTTAAAGCCACAATCCAATACCTTTGTGGAACCCGGAACCCCAAATTCTTCACCAATGACGCCATTACCTATCATTTCTCTTATAACATTTCTCTTTTCCGGCTAAGAACATTTACCTTCTCTCCACCTTTATGACCAACTAGCTGATGACTTTCTTTCCCAAGCCATTTTTCAAAGAAAAATAAAATCTATGTTTCTCCATATAAGTTACAGCATGAATGATGAGGCAAAATTATGTTATTACAAACCATGTAACGGGTAAATCCATGGATGTAGACTCTACATTGATTTAAATATGTAAGAGGTCTATGTATCCCCTCCCACACCCAACTAAGCCCTAACCATATAGCTAATGAATATATGCATGCGTATACTATATGCACCTCTATTTGAAAATGTTTATGATACCATGGAATTCTTACAGCAGACTCTGTTGACATCCCACCCCAGAGTCCCTCAGCTGACCTCTGAGGTTATGTGCACTTGAATCCCACCTCGAGTGCCTGCATCTGTCAGCTTGTCTGCCTAAGAGCTTTCTCTTGCCCCAGGGGGCCTCTCTAAGAGCATGACGGTGCAGCCCTGATTCCTCCATTGAGGAATCGATGGCCCCAAGCAACCCCAACCAATAAGAGAAGGGAGTCCTGTGGATGATCACTCCAGCGTCTCCATTCCTCCACCTCTCAGTGGGACAACTCTGCAGCATGTTCTACACCAGTGGTTCTCCACCTTTAGTGTGCATCAGAATCACCTGGGAGACATGAATAACAAGTCCCATCCCCAGAGTGTCTGATTAGCAGGTCTGGGGTGGGGACTCCAGGCTTTGCAGTTCTAACGTGCTCCCAGGTGACGCTCATACTTCTGGTCGGGGACCATCCTCTGAGCAGCAGTTCTTTAGGGGTCTCAGTGGGATAGAGAGCCTATTGCCCACAGAGGCAACCCTGCTTGTCAACACTCTCTTTATTGGCTTCTCTCTCTTTCCAGTCTCATTTTCTTCATTCCCTCATTTGGGCTTCCATGGGATTACCTCCCAAATAAACTACCTGCACTCATGTCCTTGTCTTGGTGTCTGCTTTTTGTGGAACCCAAAGTAGGACACCATGATTTTCTTACATTAGAGAGTCAACCAATTAACAGAGATTAAGAAGTACAAATACTAGTGTGGGATTCCTGAAGGAGATCCTTACGCTCAAAAACAAAACATTCAAAACCACTGATTTAGATAAAGGCTTCATTTTACAGATGGTCCGTAAAAGCTTGGGGTCTTCATAAGGGAGATTTGGATCAGAATCCAGGCCTCCTAGACATTCACTTTCACACACTGTCTACTTAGAAAGTAAAACTTACCTGATGCCATATATTGAGTCACAGCATGGGTCTACTTGTATGATCAAAAGGGGACATTTGTGTGTATGTGTGTGAGCACAAGTGTATATGTGTGTGTTTGTGTGTGTATTTTGGTGGGGTAATAGAATAAAAGGGAAAATATCCTGTTCAGTCTTCCCTTGTTAGTTTTCCCAGGATTTTTTTTTCTTTTATACCCCAAATACAGCCTCAATTTCCAAGATCCTAGGGTCTTACTTCCTACCCATACCAAATTATTTACTTTCACCTGTCTGGGCAGGGTCTGAGACTTCTCTGTCCCACCCTGAAATAGCAGGTCCTTCTAGGTGAGGTCCTCCCCAGTAAGGAAGCAAATCTGCTCTGTGACCAACGCGTAATTCTGCTCCCATGTTCCTGAAAGTATCTTGGTGGTAGAGGGAACTGATCATGCTTTCCGGCTCCAATCTGCTAACTGGAGGGCAAGCAAAGGCCCTTGTGAAATTCCTTTTGCCACAGTGATCTATAAAATCTCCTACACATTTGCAGACAGTGGAGCAAGTGGTGGGACAAAAAGAAACTCTGGTTATCTAAGCTGGTAGAAAAAGATAACCAATCAGAACTTCTGGAAACTCCAGGGGCTGGATTCCACAGGACATATGTCTCCAGCCTCTTCTGAGGCCCTCCACCTGGCTGCTCCCTTGGACCACTTTCAATGACTCTGTGCCCGGCTTTCCAATGCTCCCCAGTGACCTGTAGTCCATCTGACACTTGGGAGTTTGTTTTCTGCAAACGTTCTTCTGGACACGTGGCTCCCAATGCCATATGCTTGTATACGTGGCTCCTCCTCCATCGGTCTGTCCATCAGCTTTTGAAAGTGCTTGGCCTTTTAGGTGCTGGTAAAAAGTAGTGTTTGGGGCCTTGCTGCCTCCAATTTTCCTTTTCTAAATTAAGAAATGCATTGTCAAAAGTAAAGACATCTTCATTGACCAGAGCCATCGACCTTGTTCAAATATAGAGTTCATTTTCCAAAAGTCTGGTAAAGTGACCCCATGGTGACTGAATAATGGTCCTCCAATATGTCCATGTCGTAATCCTTGGAACCTGTGGATGTTACCTTGTATGGCAAAAGGGTCTGTACACGTGGGATTACACTAAGGACCTTGAAATGGGAAGATTATTCTGGATGACCCAGATGGGCCCAATGGAATCACAACCTCCCTTATACGGGGAAGGCAGGAGCAGAGATGGCAATGTGACAACAGAAGCAGAGGCTGGAGGATGCTCTCTGAAGATGGATAAAGGAGCCTCAAGCCAAGGAAGGCAGGCAGCCACTAGAAGCTGCAAAGGCCAGGAAACATTCTCCCCCTCGGAGCTTCCATGAGGAGCCAGCCCTGCTAACACCTTGACTTTATTCCAGTGAAAGTGATTTCAGACTTCTGACCTCTGGAACTAGAAGGATGACCTGGCTCAATGCAACACAGAGTAAATTGACTCAATCTCAAGGTGCCAACAGTGATTGGGGTCAACGTTTTCCTGATACATCCCCAGGAGGTTTGGAACTATGGCTCCATGCAAGCATAGTTAAACTCATTTATAATTTTCCTACACATTTTTTTAGGAGGTACCAGGGATTGAATCCAAGACCTCGTACATGGGGAGAGGTGCTCAACCATTGAGCTACATCTGCTTCCCAATGAGAGTTGGTCTTTTTTTTTTTTCTTTTATTTGTTTGTTGGCTTGTTTTTAGGAGGTACTGGGGATCAAATCTGGGACCTCATACATGAGAAGCAAGCACTCAACCACTTGAGCTACATCTGCTCCCCTCTCATGGTTCTTCTATCCCATTTATCTGAACCTATAACTAGCACTACACCCATTAAATATATGTTCCAGAGACTTAAATCTTCCAGCTCTTCATATGCCAGGTGAGCCCTGAAACTCAACAGAGTTGCAGCCAATGTCTACTCTCCAGTTCATCAGACTCCCCCAGGACAACTAACAAAAGTATGATGATGGACAATGCCCAGCCCAAGAAGCAGAGAGTATCTTCAACTGCAAGCAAGAGTTCCGTCCATCTGCCCCATGGGACCTAAGCCCCCTCTCAATTGGAAGCAGAGATAGGCATCACCAACCCAAAATCCTCTAGAGGAATGAACAAACATAAGGGGAGAATGCAACTATGGACTAAAATAGACATTATTATTCTAGTAATGGAAGAACTTGTAATATTGATATAAAGGCAGTGGTCACCAGAGGTTCTGAGGGGAGGGAGAGAGAAGAATAGGTGTAACACGGGGCATTTTTGAGACATTGGAATTGTTCTGCAAGATATTACAATGACATATACTAGCCATTATACATTTTGTCAAAACCTATAAAATTGTGCAGTGCAAAGTGTAAAACATACTGTAAACTATAGTCCATGGTTAGTAGCAATGCTTCAATATGTGTTCATCAATTGTAACAAATGTACCACACTAATGAAAGATGTTGTTAATGGGGGAAAGTGGTGGAGGGGGAGAGGTTGGGATATTTGGGTATCCCCTATATTTTCGATGTAACATTTATATAATCTAAAGCTTCTTTAAAAATAAAAAATTATTTTAAAAATTCACCAAAGGCTAAGTTAAAAATTTTTTAATGTAAAAAAAAAAAAAAAGTCATTTCCCAAAAATAAAGTTAGGTCCTTATCTTATAGCAGACTCCCAAATAAATTAAGTCACCTTAAATGGTTAAATACTTCTCTCACAGTAGAATTAGTAGAACACATGCCTTGGGTGGAAAAGTTTTATCAAAGGAAGTTTTTATAGAGGAAGAAATTATGAAGGAAAAGATAAATTCAAATTCAAGTTTTTCTGAATGCCAAAAATACTCCCCTCCATACAAACCTAAAAGTCAAATTCAATTCAGAAAAAAAATATGTGCAACAATTATGAGGCAATTGGTTGACAATGTTAATATTTAAAGATAATTCAACTAATCAGAGTTTCCTACTAATTTGTTATCAGGTAGGTGGAGCCTACAGTATAAAAAACAATAGTCCATATTGAGCCTTTAAAAATCAACTTTAGGGGGGCAGATGTGGCTCAAATGGTTGGGCATCCATCTGCCATATGGAGGGACCTGGGTTCGATCCCCGGGACCTCCCGGTAAAATAAAAAATATATATATAGAAGGCGCGTGGGCTGCCAGGCTCTGTGTGCCGCTGAGCTGTCGGGCCCCAGGAACCATGCAGCAGGATGATGATGTAACAGGGGAGAGACAAGACGAGATGCTCTGAAAGCTCCAGAAGCCAGGAGCTGAGGCGGCGCAGGCAGCAGAATACCTCTCTCCTACATCTGAGGTCTCCAGGATCGAATCCTGGTGAAGACTGGAGGAGGAGGATGCGAAGAGATGGCAGGAAACACACACAGAGAATTGCCCAGCAAATGGACACAAAACAGCAAATGGGGAAGGGGGTGTTTAAAATGGATAAAGTAAATAAATAAAATCTTTCAAAAAAAAAAATCAACTTTAGGCAAGGATGCAGAGAAATAGGAACTTCAGTACGGTGTTGTGGAAATGTAAAACGATGCAGCTGCTATGGAAAACAGTTTGACCATTCCTCAAAAAGCTAAACAGAGAACCACCACATGACCCAGCAATCCCACTTCTAGATGTGTATACCCAAAAGAATTGAAAGCAGGGACTTGAACAGATATTTGCACACTAAGGTTCACAGCAGCATTACTCACAATAGCCAAAGGGTGGAAGCCAACCTAAAGGCCCATCAGCAGATGAATGAATAAAGGAAATGTGATCTATACACACAAGGGAATATTATTCAACCTTAGAAAGGAGTGAAGTTCTAATACATGCGACTACACGGATGAACCCTGAAGATATCCTGCTGAGTAAAATAAGTTAAATACAAAGGGACACATATTGTATTATTCCACAAATATGAAGTAGCTAGAATATATAAATTCATCTATAGGAAGTAGACTGCAGGTTACAAGGAAGGGAGAAGGGGCAGTTAAGGCATAATGGGTACTGAGTTTCTGTTTGGGGTGATGGGAAAGTTCTCGTAATGAGTGGTGGTGAGGGTAGAACAGTGTGGGTGTAATTAATCCCACTGATTGGTATGCTTGGGGGTGGATGAGATGGGAAATTTCATGTTGTATATGTTTCTCCACAAATGAAAAAAAGAGAGAGAGAGAGACTAGATAATAACAGCTAAATGCAATAAATGGGGAAGCGGATGTGGCTCAATCGATTGGGCTCCCGTCTACCATATAGGAGGTCCAGGGTTCACTTCCCAGGGCCTCCTGGTGAAAGGCAAGCTGGCCCTCATGGTGAGGTGGTCCAAGCAGAGCTGGCCCACACAGAGTAGTGGCCCGCATAGGAGTGCTGGCCCATGGGGAGAGCTGGCACAGCAAGATGACACAACAAAAAGAGACACAGAAGAGAGACAATAACAGATGCAGCAGACCAGGGAGCCTAGGTGGTGCAGGATATTGAGCGCCTCTCTCCACTCCGGAATGTCCCAGGATCAGTTCTCGTTGCCACCTAAAGAGAAGACAAGTAGACACAGGAAACACACAGAGAGCAGACAGTGAGTGCAAAACAGTGAGGAGGGGGGAGTAAATAAATAAATAAATCTTTTTTTAAAAAATGTAATACATGATCCTGGACTGGATCTAATAATGGAGGAGAAAAGGCCCAAAAGGAAAAAAAAAAAAACAAAAAAATAAAAAATAATAAAAAATAAAGGACCAAAAGGGTATGATATAAAAAACTGGAACATGGACTGTATGCTTTATAGCAGTGTTAACATTGCCTGAACTTGTTAACTGTACTTACAGTGGTTACTTAAGTGAATATTCTTATTCTTAGGAAAAGTACATACAAGTATTAAGTGTTCAGGAAGACCATGATGTATAAACCTACTCTCAGATGTCTAGAAAATGGATAGATGGACAGATAGAGATAACAGGTAGATAGATAGGTGGAAGGGAGGGGGGAGGGAGGGAAGGAAGGTAAACGTTAAAAGCTGGTGGATCTGGGTATGGGGGGTGTTACAGTTCTCTGTATAGTTTTTGTACTGGTTTTGCAACTGTCCTGTAAGTGTGAAATTATTTCAAAATAAAACAGTTTAAGGAAAAAAAGAAAAAAAAAAAAAAAAGCATCCCATGTACTGGATAGCTGTTATCCATATTTGGATTTTTCTTGCCTTTTTAATCATTAAATCAATACAGACTTCCCCCAAAAAAAATCAACTTTAAAGCCCCAAAAGAAAAAAGGGCAAATAAAAAAACAATCCTCCAAAAAATTACAAATGTGAGATTAAGCATATTCCCTCTCTCTGATAATCAAAGAATGCAAATTAATTTGACATGCTATTTTTCACCTATCCTTTTCATGATAATACCCAGTGCTGGTGACAAGATGGGTGAGTGAGCACTCTCACACATACCTGGAGAGATTTCCTTTCTGGAGAGCCATTTGAGGCTATCTCAAAAGACCTTCTGTCTGTGCATACCCATTGATTCTTCATTTGAGTCATTCGAGCACAGTCAGACGGTCACCCCAAAGCAAGTTGGACAAATTTCCATGATGCCAAGCCTTGCCTTAAGCCCCCCCTTAAGCTTACTATTAACACTGCTGCTTGCCTCTTGAAGAGCCTACTTCTGATTTTGAAAACTCCTTGAGTTCAAATCTCCCCAGCTATAGAAACTGACCAAAAAGATGACCCCTCCCTGCCTAGCCTCCACTCCCAGTTCTTTCTATGGTAGCCATGGTTGCACACCACCTTCATTCTCCCCTCCACCTCCCTCTTAGGGGCAGAGGTTAAGAACAAGTTTGCTCATTCACCTGTCTGGCAGGCCATGTGGATTTGGAGGAACCAATCTAAGACATTTTCCTGCCCTTGAATTCACACCAAGTACACCCTCTAGATACAAGACATGTATTCCAAGAGCAGTGCAAGTCCTCTGGGATCGACCCTGCCAGAAGCTGCAAGGGGAGGTGGGTTTGCACCATCCTTCATTGAAAGACCTGGGCCCCAGGCAGCCCAGAGGGGGGTGCCTCCGCGAGGTTCACCCACCCTTACTGCTGGGAACACAGTGCAAGGAAGCCAGTGGGAAGTGTTTCATAAATAAAATCAGCTCTGAAGCCCGGCAGGTGGGAGGAAGGGACAGCAAGATGGGGCTCTCAGTACCACCCAAGGATTTCTCATTTCCCTCCATTCACTGCCTGCCATTGTTCCTGATTATGGTTTTTGCTCCCGTCCATCTCACATCCTTACACTAAGCCTTCCAATTTGGGGCAAATTTACCATATTGTGTTGGCTAATTTTGCATTTAGAGCAACACAGAGGCAGGTTTCCACTGCTTCCTGAATGGCTCAGAAGCCAGCTGAACAGTCAAGACACGGGAATTCTTTGCTTCTGGAGCCCGCATTTTGTGAAGCAGTATTAGCTTTGAAATAGAGACTGAACCAAAGCAGAGGAGGCAGCTGCTCCTATAGAAAAAGTGACAGAGGGAGACAGGACCGAGGAAGCGGGTGGGAAGAGAAGAGTGTACTACACAAACCACTAATTTTGGCTCTCAGCTCAGAAACAGACATGGAGGGCAGAGGTAACTGCTTTGCTGCTTCTCTCTTTCCCTTACCAAGCTCAATAACAAAGGATTTTTTCCTTTGTTCCCCCCTACGAGAAATGAACTTAGCTGTGACAGTTTATGAACAGCCTGGAGCGACCAGAATGGCCACCCATCCACCGTGCTATTGGATGGTATTGCTGGGCTCCCCAAAAATGAAGGCTCTAGCCTGGGTATCTGAAGGACAGTGTGTCAATTAGCTGCAGCTCTGAAACAAATTTCTTTAGAACAAGGACAATTTATTTAGCTCTTAATTCTCTGCATCAGAAATTGAGGCTGGACTCAGCAGGGTGATTCTTCTGGTCTCAACTGAATGGCCTCGTGTATCTACAGGCAGCTACGAACTGGCTTTGCTGAACTTGGCTCTCGCACATGTATGGGCCTCCACGGGGACAACTGAGCCGATTCGGCTCTGGTGCACACAGTCCCTCTGCAGGTTAGCTCGAACTTTTTCACATAGTAGAGGCAGGGATCTGAAGCAAGCAAGCAGAAGCATGCAGGGCCTCCTGAGGGTCACGACCAGAGCTAGTCCACCATCTCTTCTACTACATTCATTTGGTAAAAGCATACCAAAGGCCAGATTCAAGCGGTATAGAAATAAACTTCTTTCTTGGTGAAAGAAGATATAAAGTCACATTGCAGAGAGATGGATATGAGAAGGAATGAACAAATTGTGGCCATTTTTGCAGTTTCTGCTACCTTCCACAGCCAGTCCAGGGATCCCGTAGCTATAAAGATGGACTCAAGATGTCTTGAGAAGCAGTTCTGGCTCCACATTGGCTAAAGTTAAGCCACTGCTTTATTGTGCTACCCATAGGACATCTTTTCTACCTCACAGCCATCAGATGGGGAAGCAGAAAGTTTGGAAGACCCAAATCTTGGCAGAGAAAGCTCCAAAGGTTCAGCAAAAACAGGGGACAGAAACCAACTTTGGATAAAGAAAGGAATTTATTAAAGTGGGAAGCAGTATAAAACCAATGTTGAAGTACCCAGAGATCAGCAACAGGGGAACTTATTACCATCCCTCGGGCTGAGCTGGAGCCCAGTGAGAGCTGGAGCCTCAGACAGGAGCTGGGGTCAAGGAAAGACACCACCACTTCCAGAAATTTGCCCCAGGCACGCAGGAGATAGGGAAAAAATTCCTTGACCTCTCTTTCCTCCTTTCTTTCTTGCACCACCCAATGGCCCAACCCAATCAGAAGCCCAAGGGCAAGAGAGTCCATCCCCCTTGGTCTTACAAATATGTTTTTCAGAATTCCCCTAAGCAGGATTTCCTGTGAATTTGACCCTGCCCTAGCCCCGCAGTATAAATAGAACAGCTGATAAGCATTGAGTGCTAACTATGAACAAGCCCTGCTCTAAGTTTTTACCTACCTAACCATACTTGGCTTTGGCAGGAATACTATGTAAATTGCTATCCTATAACTATTTCCCTCTCACAGATAAGAAACTGAGGTCAGCCTCTCAGGACCCAGAGCTGGACAGAGAAGAGTGGAGGATGGGTTGGGGGAGGGCAGGGAAGGAACAGCAACATGCTGGAGCCATCATCAGTGTGGCCTATGGGAATGGGGCAGCTCCAATCACTGCTGCCACTACCCTTTCCAGGATGGACTCTGCTCAGCCTCCATTTCTCTCCAGCACTAGCTCCAAGGCCAAAGTCTGAGAATAGACTTAGCCTAAGGCATACACCTGCAGCCTGGATGCAAAGGACGGTGGGAACTCTAACATCCAGCATTTTTAGCTACTATAGTTGGGGGCAGGGAGTAGATTCTTTATTCCACCAAGATGTATAAGGTGGAGCATTCCCTAAACACAAGAAGGAGGTGGTGCTGATGCTGGAAATAGCCAAAAAGAATGACCTCATACACCAGTCCCTTAGGCAGCTGTGTGCTGCTGGGTGGAGGAGGCAAGTCCACCCTGAGATCTCACATGGACAGTGGGGTCTTATGGGGGTGGTCCTGGATCACAACTCATCCCAGGTCCTTTCTGTTGCAGGAGGAGTCTCCTCCTTCCCACCTCGTCAAAGCCTGGAGGACTCGAGGGATCCCAGGAGGGAGCAGCCACACTTCAGAAGAACTATAAATGGTCTGATGAAGAGCTAAGAATGTCAAGGTCATTATGCAACGCTCTGCTAGGCTGACACAGCCCTTGGGAAACCAGAACATATTCATCTTTTTGCCTGATGCAGATATTCTGGAAGCTGTTGCCTTCTGTTAACCAAATCCTGGCATGGGGACTTGTCTCCCACTGCCTGCCAACTCATTACAAATTCCCCCAAGATAAGCCAGTGTCCCTTGTCACATCCAACACATGGCATCAGCAATGAGAGCTGACTCCGTGGGGCAGCAGGATTAATTGAGTCTTCATTCCATTCCCCTTGATCTTACCTGGAATAAATGGTTTTCAGCATTCCCCTAGCCAGAGTTCCCTGTGAATTTAACCCTGCCCTAACGAACCCCCGAATCCTCTGTGTAAATAGAGTAGCTGATGAGCACTGAGTGCTATGTGCAAGCCTTGTTCTAAGTTTTTACCTAACTACTCATACTTGGCTTTGACAACATCTCTGTGTAATGGACAGTATTATTATTCCCCTTCACAAATGAGAAACTGAGGCTCAGAGAACTTACAGAACTCACCCAAGGTCACACAGCTGGTAAACGGTGTAGCCAGGATTTGAACCCTGGCAGAGCACAGGCTCCTGACCAACAGGCTCTAACACCCATGGCTCATGGGGATCCCAACAGTGCCCTGGGCTCTGCAGGACCCCCAAATGTCTCATGTACTACTGTGTGTGCTTCAGTTACATGTACCTGGATGGTAGCATATTTTGAAAAATGATCATTTATATGTGATCAGTATGAAAAAAAATTAGCTAGAATATTTCCTAGAGTTTTTTCAGAGGAAGTGTTGTTGTTAGATATTCTCTACATCACTATCTTTGTAGAATTTTAGCATTCCCTGGATTAATCAAGCACTTAACCCCATGGGGCTGAGCTAAGGGTCTTATATCCATTATCTCAATGAATCCTCATGACAATACAAGGAGGCAGATGATGATGATGATGATGATGGTAATGAAGATGATGATACCCACTATATAGAAGAGGAAACTGGAGCTCACAAGAACCCTTCAAGCTTAGTTTGTGCTACATAGTCAAAGTACATGGGAGCAGCCCAATAAGGCCTTGACAAGTCCTAATCAGATGTAGCTTTCTTCCCTCTTTCACTTCTTCCTTCCTCCCTTCCAAGCCCATTGCCTTCTCCTGCTTCTCTTAATCTTTCTCTCCTTCTCCCTCCTTCATTCCTCACACTTTTCTTTTTCTACACCTCAGACTTTCAGCTGCTTCTCCAACACTGTTAGCCCTGAGGGTAAAGTCCAGGCCTAAAGGTCCAAGACCTCACTTGACCCAAGGACGATCCCCTTCCAGGGGCCCCCCCAAAGACTCTATGACCCTGAAGTCATAAGGAACAGGTATGTCCCTTCCTGGTACCTACTGGGAAATTGTCCATCCTGACAATTTTACAATTTCAGACACAGAGACACTGAGGTCTTATACTTATTCCAAGCTATTAACAGAGACAGAAATTATATTTAAGTTAATCTTTATCTAAGCTGATAAAGGTAAACCTCACACTGTACAAGCCAAATCTGCAGGTAATTGGCCCTCCTTCATAGGGGTTATGGCTGAGAGTGATATTCAGAGTACACTATTATATCAATAGTGATATTGCATGCATATTTTTCTTCACATTTCATTGTTCCCAAAACCAAGGCCACCATCTTTCCAGTCCCTGCTGGCCAGGTGGTGGTAGTGACGTAGCTGTCCTGGCCTGGGTTTGTGGGGCCTTAGTCATGGCTGCTCACACTGTCCCCACTTCAGCCATACATTGTGGATTCTGCACATGTGAATTTAATTTCCATTTAAAATGTATACTAAGGGGTATATGAAAGAGCAACTTAACCTTGTCTTACCTTCTTTGGGGTCTTTCTGGACTAATCTGCTTCAGAGGGTAGAGCCTATGGTGTGTGGTCCAGGAACCTTCTTCTTAGCTAAGGAACACTTACTAGAAACTTCCTTGAACTGTGACAATGAAGGTTTCCAAAACCGAAGACAAATTCTGGCTTTTGGTGAGTGTAGCAATTTGGTACTATTTATGAATTCCAAAAATAGATATTAGGTTATGTTTATAAAGTGGTCTGTTCCTCTGGGTGTATGAGATTGTATTAAATTCAGAGGTTTCACTTTTACTTGATTAAATAATGATTAAGGCTTTGATTGGGCCACATCAGTGGTGGGCAGGGACTCACAGAGAAAATGACATGGCAGAGGAGACTGTGGAGTTTTGATGATGGAGAGTTTTGGATGCTGGAGCCCCAGGAAGTAAATACAAAGAGAAGCAGATATGTGAGGAAAGAGAGAAGGCTCCAATAGACATGGCAGAGGCCCCGGGAAGAGAGATGAGCTATTCGTCTGATAGTTTATAGGTGGCCTTGTGGAGAGAGCAGAGCAGCTGAGCCCAGAGAGAATTGAGCCCTGGGAGAGAGAGGAGGCTTATCCAGGCTATGGTTGATATTGGAAGAAGCTGGGACTACAGAGCCTTAAGAGGAAGAGGGAGGCTGAACCTTGCAGACATTGGCAGCCATCTTGCTCCAACAAGTGGCAACAGACTTTGGTGAGGGAAGTAACTTATGCTTTATGGCCCAGTAACTGTAAGCTTCTACCCCAAATAAATACCCTTTATAAATGCCAACAGATTTCTGGTACTTTGCATTGGCACCCCTTTGGCTGACTAATACAGTGGGTCTTCACAGACATGTTACAAGGGAGGTCAGAAGAAGGAATATCATAAAGGGCTACACCTTGGTCACATTATACCAAGAGACTCCCATTCTGCAAAGTGTTGTTGTTAATGTTTATATTCCTTGCAAGCATACCAGGCCCTGGGGTTTCAGAGCAAATATATCAAGTAGTCCTGACCAAGAGACATTTCTAGAGATGACTAGGGAACCTCTGACCTGACATTCTCACTATACTGGATCTGTCCAGAAACAAACCTGGAAAATTGCTTTTAGTATATTGCTCAGAAAGAATTTTAGGAAATTTTTTGACAGTAACTAACAAAGCAGCACGTATATATGCTCTATAACACAGAAATTTCAATTCTAGGTGCATACCCAACAGAAATACAAACTTAAGTTTACCAAAAGATATATACTAGAATAATATCTTATTCATAGCCCCAAACTAGAACAACCAATGTCCATCAATAGTACAATGGATACATAAATTGCTTTTTATTAATATAATCACATACTTTAAAACAATAAGAATAAACAGTCTATAACTACATGCAACAATATGAAAGAATCTTACATGTAGACATACTATATGATTTCATTTATATAAAGCATATTTCAGTCATTGCTATGTTAACAAACTATTCCAATACTACCTTGCCATCCAAACATAAGTGCAACCCCTCACTGATTTCCATTTTTTTTAATTTAATTATCTTAAACTTTTCATGAGTTTATTAACTTTTTAGTAAATATTTGGGAGGACAAAGAAAGGGTTCTGTATTAAGTCAGCTACTGCCACAATGTGCTGTGTAACAAACAATCCCAAAACCCAGTGGCATACAACAATAAGATTTTTATTTCCCAGTCACATATTGGGATTTGCTGGGGTTTAGCCGATCTAGTCTGGACTTTAATGTGCTTGGCTCAAGCTTGGGCTGGGACAAGGTCTGCTCCATTTGATCCTCATCATCCTTGGTCCTGCAGATACCTACGGCATAATCTTATCATAGTGAAAGTCAGTAGTCTAACAGAGCAAGATCTGCCAGATTGTAAGCCTCTGCTCATGTCATATCTGCTGATATCTCAATAACCAAAACAAACCCCATGGCCAAAACCAAAGTTAAGAGACAGGGGAAAACACTCCACTACCCCATGAGGCCATGGCAAGGGTTTTAAGACTATAATACTAGAGGGAAGGGAATCAGTGAGATCAATTATTCAAACTGTGGGGCCTCCTGCCATTCCACAGATTCACGCCACCTCCCTCCACTTTCCTCTCTTCCACTTTGCTTCTCTCCTTCAAGAAAAGCCTTCCCCTCGTGTTGGCAGAAGTTTCCCTTTCATTCAGAACTGAAGCATCAGTTTATTCTCCAAAGCTCAAAGCATCTTCTGACTGACAGTGGAGCGCTCCTTACAAGTCCCCATGAAGCTTGCTAAGAAAATTCATTCATTCAAAACCTACATGTAGGGAAGCGGCTGTGGCTCAATCAGTAGGGCTCCCGTTTACCATATGGGAGGCCCCGGGTTCAGTTCCCGGGGCCTCCTGGTGAAGGCAAGCCCACCCGCGCAGCATGGTTAGCTGACCCAGCGAGCACAAGCAGCAAGGGGGGGATAAATGAATAAATAAATAAAATCTTTAAAAAAAAAAAAACAAAAAAACCTACATGTACGATAGACAGAGCCTTCTCAGAATCTGTAGTCATGATAATGCTGAACCATCCACTGTGAGATCCAAAAAGAAAAATAAGCCATCACTTTCCTCTAAGCCTCTTCTCAGGCAAACTCTAAAGTCAGGGAAATGAATGTTGAATCTCCAGGCACCCATGCCATTAAAAATCAAGAGCCAAGTTCCCTTGACGGGTTGCCTAAACCTTTTTCTCAATGAACTTCTGTCCAAAGAAACAAACAAAACAAATTCTTGTTATAGGGGTCTCGGGGCAGAGTTTTAATGTGGTAGCACTGAAAAATAAAGCACCCCATCTGCTGATGCTAAAGGCTTATCCCAGAACAAGCCAGGGAAAATCAAGCAAAAATTAAGCCTTTGCTCCATCTCCTCTCACAGGCTCAACTCTCACCTGCCCAGACACATGGCATACCCTATGACGAGGGTAAATGTGGCACAGAAGAGGAGTGGCAGCAGAAGGTGCCAGAGCCCCCAGCCCTCCCAGGGCAAGTTTGATGCTGAATCATTTTGTGATTAAATAATGAGCATATCCAGAGTTCTCCTGTGTCTGAAAACTGAAATTACGTTTTCATTTTGCTCCAGAAAATCACTAAGTTGTGTTACTTGGTTTACTTTGGGATGGAAGTGACAGAGCAGAGTTATGGAATCAATTTACATGCAATATTTTCAGAAAGATGAAGAAAAGGCAAGTGTTTGGACACAGGCTACAACCAGGCATCGGTCCTGAGGAGATGGCAGAGCTGAGATGCAGAAAACCATGGGGCTGTTGTCTGGCACTGATTCAAAGGTGCACGTTGTGATGGTGGTTTCATGTTTTAGCACCTCTGAAGTCAGGACGCATCTTCTTATCAATAGGTCCTTACAACCTCCTCCTCTAGGAAGTGGTCACAACAAATAGTTGTCCTTGTATGTACCTGCTCAAATCGCCAGCATCAAAGCTTGCTGGATGGATATCAGCAACATGGATGAAAGTCCTGGAACCTGCACGGGAGCACCTGGTTGGGGCTCAGAAGGAGGAAGGAGAAACGTGTGTTCAGCAGCAGGAACTGAAAGCAGGCTAGCTTTCCACAACTGCAAAACCAGCTGACGAGCCCGGCACCAATTCCTTATACCCTAGAATTGGCATAGATTATATTAAGAATTATGTCATCACCCAAGCTCCTTTTTTTTTAAAAAAAAAAAAAAAAAAACATTTTGCTTTTTATTTTTAAAGAAGTTTTAGATTACATAAATGTTACATTAAAAATATACGGGATTCCCATATGCCTCACCCCCTCCCCCTCCCACACTTTCCCACATTAACAACATCCTTCTTTAGTGTGGTACATTTGTTATAACTGATGAACACATATTGAAGCATTGCTACTACCCAAGGACTATAGTTTACATTATAGTTTACAATTTGCCCCCCACAATTTTATAGGTTTTGACAAAATGTATAATGGCCTGTATCCATCGTTGCAATGTCATGCAGGACAATCCAATGTCCCAAAAAATGCCCTATGTTGCACCTATTCTTCCCTCTCCCTCTCCTCAGAACCCCTGGTGGCCACTGCCTTTATATCAATGATACAAGTTCTTCCATTGCTAGAATAATAAGTCTACTTTAGTCCATAGCTGCATTTCTACCTTATGTTTGTTCATTCCTCAATCTTGAGGATTTGGGGATGGTGATGCCCACCCTGTTTCTGATTGAGAGGGGGCTTAAAGCCCATGGGGCAGATGGATGGAATTATATTGCTTGCAGTTGCAGATACTCTCTGCTTCTGGGGATGGGCCTTGTCCATCATCATCCTTTTGTTAGTTGTCCTGAGTGAGTTCAATGAACCGGAGAGTAGGTGATGCAACTCTGCTGAGATTCAGGGCTCAACCAGCATATGAACAGACCAAAGATTTAAGTCTCTGGGACATATATTTAACAAGTACAGGTTCAAATAAAAGGGGCAGAAGAGCCCTGTGTAGGGAAATTATAAATGAGTCTGTTATATTGGAGAGAAAATATTCCAAAATAAGGCCCATTGACAGGACGCTGAATTCCAAATTCCTGAGATTATCTGCCCTGCCTATAGTGTCTAGATGTCTCTAGAGCCCACAGGAGCTCTTCTGTTTGAGGAACTGTTTACTGTGGCAGTCAATGAGATCCTGCTGAGATGTGCATAACTATAACTTCTGGAATGACCTCCTAACTAACTTTGAAGTATCTTAGCCATAACAACTCATTTTTATTTAATATTTCCCCTTTTGGTCAAGGTCTTTTTCCAAATTCATCACTAGTCAGTGCTTGGTAATAATCCCTTGGTGCCAGGGAGGCTCATCCCCAGGAGTCATGTCCCATGCGATGGGTGGGGAGGTAGTAAGTTTATATGCTGAGTTTGGCTTAGAGAGAATCCATATTTGAGCAACAAGGAGGCTTTCAGAAGGTAACTCTTAGGCAATATATAGTACAAGGCTGTTTCAATTTCACTAGAAAATGACCATAAATACAACCATCAATATTAAGGGCCTGGTGTAACAGGCTGTCCTCCTTTGCTAGGCATTTCCCATGTACTCGGGGAATTCTTGCTGCTCTATCAGAGAATGTAGCAGGACTTCCCAGGAGGGGAATTCAATATGTTTTTCAGTTATAGGAGGATCCCATTTGGATTGATGACAATGGGGAAAAACTAAACAGGCCGGAAACAGAATCTGAAGAAAGGAGACTATACTGATCTCTTAACCTCTGCTTTCATCAGCATAAACTGATGCCCAGAACAAGCTGTTTATTGTATGTCACTATAACCTAATGAAAGAAATCACTGCAAACAAAAAAGAGCTCCCCAGAGAGCCATAGGAAATGAGTTTCACACATATCAATTAAGGCCTGGAAAGGTGTCTGCTTCCTTTTTAAAAATGATTTGCATGCACACACATATGCACATGCATGCACACATGCATGCTCCAGTGCACACATATGCACACACATCCAGCAATCTCTAATTTATAGCTCATTTAACCCATAGTACTATTTCAGCCACTCCACTTTTGCCCCTCTTGGGACTCTCCATCTCTCCCCAGCCAGTCTACACCCCTGTTCCTCTTACACACTATGGGCCCAATTTCACAACAAGTGGTGATTTACTCAGTCAATACTGACTAAGCACCTGCTGTGTTCTGGGTCCTGTGCCAAGCATTTGATTTGACAGTGACCATATTTAGGGGACAGGAAACATGACCCCCATTGTTAGAGAGGAAGAAGCTGAGGCTCAGAGGGGTCACAGGACTGTCCCAAGGTCACAGACTGGGTGGTGAGAGGTACAGCTGCAACTCACTACGAAGTCCCCCTCCTCGTTAGACGTCTTAACCTGAATTCCCATTGATCTAGCATTGCATGTCAAGCACCCCAAAACAACAGCTTAAAACTGGGACAATCTTTTCTGTTGTGCTGAAATTAAAATAAACAGACTTTAAAAGGGGGGGGGAGGGTGCTGTACAGAGCAAGTTTATTGAGCTAAAGTTGCATTAATGCAGGAGCAACACCAAAAGAGGTTTCTGCTCAAAAGCTGGAGTTGGGGAAGCAACTTTTATGGCTGCTTAAAACAAAGGGAAGTCTTGGGCAGGGGATTTTATCAGCACTGCAAAGAATTGTTGCTATGTCAGCCTGCTTCAGTTAACCTCCATTTCTTCTTTATAATTCCCTGGATAGAATGGAAGCTCAAGCAAATCAAGATAGTTAGTAAAATCATTTATCATCCAAATTTCACATTTCTTTTGCTCACCTATCTGAGATTAACTGGACTCAGCTGGCAGTTCTTGCAACCCTCATTTGGGAAGCCTCAACTAGCGCCTGTAGCAACTCTCTCTTGGTTCTCCACCTCGATGGGCATCAGTGTCAAAGAATTTGCAAATGTAGATTAAAACCACCACAACAGGGAAGCAGTTGTGGCTCAAGCGATTGGGCTCCCGTCTACCATATAGGAGGTCCAGGGTTAGATTCCCAGGGCCTCCTGGTGAAGGCAAGCTTGCCTGTGTGGCGAGCTGGCCGACGCAGAATGCTGGCCCATGCAGAGAGCTGGCACAGCAAGATGATGTGACAGACACAGAGGAGAGACAATGAGAGTCATAGCAGACCAGGGAGCTAAGGTGGCACAAGAGATTGAGTGCCTCTCTTCCACTCCGGAATGTCCCAGGATCGGTTCCCAGTGCTGCATAAAGGGAAGATGAGCAGAAACAGAAGAACACACAGCGAATGGACAGAGAGAGCAGACAAGGGGTGGAGGGGGAATAAACAAATAAATCTTAAAAAAAAAAAAAAAAAACACAACTACTACAATAGTGGAGGCTGACAATAATTATGGTAACAGCAAAGGCATAATGGAGATAAGGCTGCCTGAGGCAAATTCTTGTCCTGACAGGTTCACTCCTTCCCTGACTTCTGACTGACCTCCTGGGGCTGACTTGGTCTGGCCAAATGGACGGCAGCACAGTGAGGTGAGCACAAGGTTGAAACAGTCTTGAGCGACCATTACTGTGGGAAGAACCAGCCCAGATTAACCCGCTGGTCTGAAGAGGAGGAGGGGATGAGAGGCTGAAGGGCAGAGCCAAGTTACCCCACCAAGCCCAGGGGTCTGTGAAGCCTGTGGCACAGTGTTTTTGTGGCTAAAAGTAATTGGTACACTGCCACCCAGGGAAGACACTGGCACCCAACTTCAGATTGAAACTGCAGGCCACGTGAGAAAGCCTGATTTCTAATCATATATGCCTGCTGCTCAAGACGAAGAAAACTTAAATAGAAGACCAATTAATAAGTCAGCCAAACTGGCCAGTGACATTTCAGAAAGTTTTCCAAGACCCTATGTGTATAAACCCCCAAAAGAGACTTCTCCAAAGCAACTCCCACCCAAGCTGCTGCCTGACTCCTGTTCAGTGCTGGCCGACTGAACCAGCTCACTGATGTCAGCTGATTCTGATGCTTGAGTCCCAGGGGGTGGGCAGTGTGTGGACACATGCATGGGTATGTGTATTGTGTTTTATGTGCTGTGTGGTATGAAAATAGGTGAGCATCTTTGGATAATTCTTTGGGATAAAAAATTAAAATTCATCATACACAGTTATCTTGAGCCCTGGTAAAAGAAGAAAGGGAGGGAGAGAAAGAAAAGAAGAGAAAAGAAAGAAAAAAGGAAGAAGGGAAGGTGTGGCAGTTTCAAGTTCTTTTGTGAATCCCCAAAAGAAAAAGATTATTATTTTTTTTTAACTAATCCATTCTTGAGTGTCTGAGAACCTTTTGACCGGATGACATCAGTGAGTATCATCAGGTTGCATCTCCTCCCTCTTCCTGGGTCTGATATAAAAGGAGGCACAGAAAGAAAGGAAGCCATCATATTGATCCTGCCATGTGAGAGAAAGAACTCCAGTTTTGCCCACAGCTGAGCTCAAGGAGAGAAGGCCCCAAGAGGCTCAAAGAGCTGAGGCCCAGGGAGAGATGAGCCATATGCCTGATAGCTTGCTGCTGAACTCAGGAGAAAGCAGAGCAGCCAAGACTGAGAGAGGAGGCCTGGAAAGAGACAAGCCCTGTGCCTGGATGCCCATAGCTGAGCTCCAGGAGACGGTAGATTCTGGAGGGGAAGATTGACCTTGGACATTTCACAGCCTCAGAACTGTAAACTTTTACCCTAAATAAAAGGCCCATTATAAAAGCCAACCCATTTCTGGTACTTGGCACTGGCAAGCCTTTGGCAAATTAAAACAGAAAGGAAAAAATTGTTTCTGTTCTTTGCTGAACAAACCACCTTAGAAAAACAATTGCCTCTGCATTCCTGATTCACCTAACACCCCATCCCTTATAGGGCTGTGTTCCCTACCACCACCCCACTTTCCTCCAGAGGAGGCATGGGAAGAAATACAACCAATGAAAGGAGATTGGAAGCAGAGTTTGAGAAGTTTTTTAAAGCTGGGAGAAATGTACGAGTTACCTAATACAACTCCTAAGATCAGCTGGGAGAGGTGAGGCTGGAGCCCAGGGAGGGCAAATGACCTCTTGCTGGCCACACAGCAAGGCTGGGACCCAGCCTGTAACAGAGCTGGGATCACCTTCTAGAGAGTCCCTGTGAAACTGACAAAGCCCTCAGAAGTACGGTGACTGTGGTGTTGTTCAGTTCTTCTCTGGATCTCAGTTGAATCAACTCTCAAAAGCAAGCCCTGGATTAGACAAATTTCAAACCACTGTCTAGCTCTTTGATTTTTAAAAATACAATTCTATGGCAGAATGTCAGGGACCCTAAACCTCTCTCAACAAGACTTTTTGAGACAGACCCATTTTCAAATCTCAGCTCTACCAGGACCTCACGCTCTTTCCCTGGGGATACAGTGGGCAGAGCCAGGAACTGCCATGGCCTCAGGCAACTCAAAGGTACCCATTTGTTGGTTTTATTTTCCAAATAATTTGCCACATGGCAGTTGTATTTATTGGAGAGATGCTTTCCTGAAGACCTCGTGTCACATAATTCAAGACCAGCTTTTCCAGAGGACTCACAAAGGATGGTAAGTTTTCTCTTTACCAGCTGCAAGGGGACCCCTCGCCATGGCCAAGACCTTAAACACAGCTTCCTCTCCATCCTATTTTGATGGCTTTCAAATTATGTCGTTCCCAACCAGTCTTTACTTTCTTGGTATCCTAGTTTACATTTGGGTCGTAAACTGCAGAATGGTTAAAATTTTATATTAAGTTATGTCAGAATCACATAATTCAAATTCAAATAAAAACCAACCATGACTATACTTAATAGTGTTTCAAAGCAGACATCAAACTAGTTATCATGGAGAAAAAAAAAACAGCTTGGTTGGCCTGCCTTGCACTTGATTTATGGTCCAGCATGATTTATTTTTAATTACCTTTGTTGGAAGTGAGGGGATGCACCATCATCTTTTTGGTAACCAAACCTCTGTGGGTCTTAACCCTCCAGAGTAATTGGGAATAATTATAGGACCTCCCCCATAGGTGGTGTGACAAGGAAATGAGGTGATACACGTTTAGCATTTAACTCAATGTCTGTAGACAATACCCCCAAAGCCATAGACAATTTCTTCAAAATGGCACCTTATCGCTGAGCTGACCTTCCCTCTCCCCGGTAACTTCCAAATACTCTCCATTTATTTTAGAATGACTAATATCAAAGGAAATAGAGATCACGTGGAATCACTCTCCCATCCCCCCCACACTCCCACCATTGTGGGATTGAAGAGAGAGAGAGGCCACCAAAGAGCAAAGGACTGGGTTGCAGCTCCGGTTGGTGGCAAGAGCAGGATGCCACCAGCACCCTCCACGCTTCCAGCATGCTCCCCTCCTGACTGGTTTATAGTCACCTGTTCATGGCCTGTCGATTCCTTTAGATGTGGAAGAAAGGGTGGCACAACTGGGAAATAAAAGTGGATGGTTTTCCTTTGTCCCTCGGATATCTCTGCCCTTGTTCCATTAGCATGGATCATGGGTCTAGGTCTTGGTAAAATTGTCCCTTCAGTGACATCCTAGAGCCACTTTCATTATGCAGGATACTGTCAGAGCCTAGGGGAGTGTGGAGACACAGATCTCAAGATAGGGAAAAACTTTACGCCTTCTGGCAATTCCAGCTTCTGGCAATTCCAGTCTTTGGATCTGGTTTGGAGAGGGCCATTGCCCACCCCAACCCTATCTCCAGAACAAGACAGAACCAGCATGGTGTCTGGACCTCAGCAGGATTTTCGTAGTCCCGGATCATGTTAGAATGGAGACCAAACTCCGGCCCACAGCCTATAAGGCCATGCCCTGGCTGGCTCCTGCCTCTCCAGCCCCTTCTTCTACCACTGACCACTGTGCTCCAGCCCCACTGGCCTTGTCTCCAGTTCTGGAATTTATTCTGCTCTTCTCAGCCACAGGGCCTTTGCACATGCTGCTTCCCCTACCTAGAATGGTCTCATCTCTGCCCCACCTCAAGTTACCTCCCATCATTCCTCTGATCTCCTTGCTCAGGAAGGCTTCCCTGATCCTCCACCCAGCCTACAGGAACCCCTCGGCTTTTCCTTCTGAACCTTCACTACAATGTGTAGCCAAGCACCACCCTGAAAGCTCCATGAGGACAGGGCAGTATCCATTTGGTTCAGTGTTGCATCCCTTATACTTGCCCAGGGCCAACAATGCAGTAGGTTCTCAGCCAAATGAGTGAACAAACAAGTGAATGAATGAACAAATGAATGCATGCTTAGGGGTTGGCAACATCAACAGGTTGTCTCTTTTGCTCAAGGGAAGAGCAGGATTCCAAGGAGCTGCCATCCCAACCCCAGACTTACCCTGAAACTACCCTAGAGGCCCTTATGAATCCTCCCCTCCCCCTCCCCCTCCCAGCACCCCTGAAAAGACTCAAATGTTGGAATGCAGTCCTTGAAGTCCCAGAAGAGAGCCCAAAGCAGGGCCTTCCCTAAAGGGCTTCAATCCTCCTTGCAGGCCTCTGGGGACTCAAATAAGGAACTTGCTCAGCTGAAAAGCGATGCAACCGCTGAAATGGCTTCAGCAATGCTCTGCTCTTTATCGGTGAGGAGAGAGAGAAAGCCCACAGCTCCACCCCCTGCCAGCTAAAATCCCAATTAATATATGTAGTTTCCCTGGATCCAAGCATGAACATCTCTGGAAAAATCTACCATTACCCCCACTTGACCTCTGCAGACTACAAAACAAAAAGGAGCTTTGAAATGAGGCAGTTTCCGATTTGTTCTTTAAGGGAAAACCCTTTCTCACCAGGAAATTGTGTTCCAGAGGCTGCCAGATAGAAACATGGAAATAACCATCATCCCAGCTGCCTCTGAGCCTTCTGACATGGCATTTGCCTGAATTCCGCTGCCCTCACTCCCCATCTCTGCCTCCCTGTAGCCCCTGCGGGACCCCACCCTGACCAAGAGCCTGTGGGAACCTTCAGGCCACTTTAGCACAGCCTATAAATCTGGTCCTGGGCTTTGGGGAGCTCCCAGCTGTTTCCAAGAGTTAACTAAACATCAATTTAATTATGCTGCTGGGCTATATAAATATTGTGTTCCACAAAATGGTATGAAGCAGATATTTTTAGGAGGTCACAGATGTTTCTTGTGATTAGCTAACTCGCAGGTCTGGAAGAATTTCTTTTTTTTTTTTTTTAAAGATTTTATTTATTTATTCATTTATTCCCCCCTTGCTGCTTGTGCTCGCTGGGTCAGCTAACCACGCCGTGTGGGCGGGCTTGCCTTCACCAGGAGGCCCCAGGAACCGAACCCGGGGCCTCCCATATGGTAAACAGGAGCCCTACTGATTGAGCCACAGCCGCTTCCCTGGAAGAATTTCTTTTTCCCAAATTAAAAGAAGGCTCGTCAGCAGCCACTGGTGGGTGCCTGCCTGAGTGGGCACACGTGGGAACTCGGCTGTGGAGAATCACACCACCCTCAGCAGTGTCTCCTCTTGGGTCCTCTTCTCAGTCCCCAGAGAGCAGAAGGTTTCCCACTGCAGCCAGCGGGTTCAGGCCCAAAGTCCAGGATGATGGAGCAGATCAGAGGTCAAGTGAATTAGATGCCAAAGCCAACACGGGCAGTTTCTCTGCCTCTGGATTTGCCCTGCCTTTTGATGCATGCCACAGACATTTATAAAGCACCTACTATGTGTAAGACACTGCATCACAGCAAACTGGAATAAGATGCCGGCAAATACTGAGTTACAGAAAGGGGCTTCTGCCAATACCAAATGCACAAAAAGATTCTGAGCAGCACTATTTGGAATAGCCCCAAACTGGAAAGAATCCAGATATGATAGAGCACACTCAGCAATAAAAACAAGGCACTGTAACGCACTCAGTGACATGGGGGAATCCCAGAAACACAAGGTTGAATGAAAGAAGCCAGGCACAATGGCACACCTACTGCAAGACTGATGGATGGAAAGTGGGAAAGCAGAAAACACTAAAATCCATGGTGTTAGAAGGCAGGAGGTGGGGGCGGAGAGGGGCTTCCTGGGATGCCCATCATGTCTATTTCTTGAACTGGGTGCTGGCTTCACAGATGTGTTCCATGTGGGAAAGTTTGCTGAGCTTATGAGTCAGGGACTTTCTCTATGTTATACTTCAATAAAAAATGTTTTCAAATGAAGAAAGAGAAACACCTTGCCCAAGATCCCACAGCTAGAAAATGGCAGGGGCAAGGTGCAACCCCGGGCAGTCTGGGCCCAGTGTCCACACTCTTGCCACTGAGTTCTGCTGCCCCTTAGAAATTAGGGCCTCACTAGGGGTAGCCATGGCACTGCAGACCAGCCTTGCCATGGTCCTTTTTTGGACCTAACCATCACTGAGTGCTCCAGCTGTCTCCAAGAAAGCCTAAGGGCTTTCCCTGGCAATTGGAGCCCACTCTGCCTACATGCAGACTGCCAGGACCATCCAAAGTGCCAGGGAGTTGGCCACCCTGTCCCCAGAGCAGCCCTCAACAAAAGGCTATGGGCGTTGGCTTAAGAGCCTCACAGGCTGTTCTGGTGGAAAGGCTCCTAGGCACATTCTACACTGTCTCCTAGAGCTTCCCTGTGTGGCTGAGCAGTGTCCTGCTCAATAGCAAGCCCATTGGATTGGCACCTACCCTTCCCTGCCTCACTTCCCCACTTCCCAACCGGTGCCTCCTGGGATCGACTCCCAGGTAAACTTAAGTCTTTTTCTCGAGGTCTGCTGGAACATCAAATTTGGCCTTCCCTGACCACCCCTCTCCAGGGGATGCCACTGTCTCCCCAGCACCTAGAACCAGAGGTAATTTCCAGAACTTTTCATAACACAGGAAATAAGTATGGCAAGAGAGAAAACAATCAGAGCAGAGCCTGGTTTCCTGCATTCCCTTCCGGATATGTCCAGATACGTAATACAAACACTAATGCAGATGTCCCACCCCCTTCTCTTTCTTTTTCAGGAATGGTTGCAGACCACAGTTGCTATTCTCCGACTTGCATTTCAACTTGTTCCAGAAGGTTATAAATAGATCACTCCTGCAAAGGATGCCCTCCTGAAGGGTAACGGTTGGATTTGACTTACCCAATGCAAGCCTTCCTCACATTTCCTTGTGTTCTTTAGGAAAAACCTTACAAAGAGCTGCCTTACCAATGAAGGGAAGTAAAATAAACCTACCTTCCTTAGAGAGGTTTTCTTTTCCTTTCCCCTCATTGTGGGATGTGGGGCTGAGGCTGGGATGTCTGCAGAGGAGCAGGGGAAGGGCAGGAGGTGTGATACCTAGGCCCAGCTCCCGCACCTCCTGTCCTGGGCTCCGCCTGCCCCAGGGTGCCTTGGTGTAGTGGTGGGCCCCAGATAGAGGAAGCTGGGAAGAGCTTTCCCTCTGTGACCCTGACGGTCATCTGTTCTCTGCGAGGGAGTCCTAGTTCTAAAGCAGGAATCAAAGCTAGAGCTATAGAATCCGTTATTTCTGCCTGGGTAGAAGCTGGGGTAGAAGGGATTGAGGCACACGGTTGGGTCCTAGGTCCGCAGGCAGGAATCCTGAGTTTACCAATCGGTGAGGGCTGCCTGCCATTTGTGTGAAGCAGGAAAAGAAGCAGAACATTTAGTCTGGTGAAGGATTTTATCTCTTGCCCACTTAGCAGCATAGGTGACTGGGGTTGCCTTTGGGGAGAAAAATGGAGGAAAAGAGTCAGAAGAAGTATGAAGAATTGATTTTTTCCCCATGCACCTTTTTGTACCATTTGGGCATGCAAGCTGTAAGACATGCATTTTTCCATATGCATGTTCCAAAAAAAAAAAAATTTTATTAAGGTTTTTTTTTATTCATTAACAAACATTTATGGCATCTACAGTGGGTGTCAGGCACTGAGGGAATGTGACAAAGCAAGACCAGGCAAGGGCTCTCTGACCAGGCTCATCCCCCCAGGAGCACAGGTGAGCCACATAACCGGAGACTCTTTTGAAGAAGGAGGTACTAGTAATTGAACAGCAAGACAACTGGCATAAAGTACAACCATCCTGGGCAAACAGGGCATTTGGTCGACCCAAACTGAGGACAATACCCACACGTAACCAGAGCTCAGGGCTGGGAAAAAAGAGGCATAAGAGCTGTGGGAGAGGTCAGCCACGGGAATCGGGTAGTTTTCTGGAGGAGGCATCTGTGAGCAGGATATTGGAGGGTGGGGGTGGGGAGGATTATATGGTAGATTTGGTGGTGAAAACTTGGGGCATGTGATAGGCAGGATCTGGCCCCCAGAAGATTCTACACCGTAATCCACAAGGCTGTGCAAATGATTAATTTGCAGGTGAAATTAAGGTTACTAATCAATTGACATTGACATAGGTTGATGACCCCAAGTTACCTGGGTGAGTCCAATATAACCTCATAAGCCCTCAGGTGGAGGAGAGGAAGGCAGAAGTCAGAGAGTCGAAGCACAGGAAAGGCTTGACGCACCTTTGCTGGTTTCAAACATGAAGGGGCCTGTGGTAGAAAATGCAGGTGGTCTTGAGGCAGCAAGGAGCTGGGGACCTTGGGCCTACACCTGCCAGGAACTCGATTCTGCCACAGCCTGAAGGAGCTTGGAACAGATTCTTCCTTCCAGCCTCCAGATGAAAGCCCAGCCTGGCTGACACCTTGATTTCAGCCTTGTGAGTCGAGATTCTAAGCAGAGCACCATCCAGACTTCTGAGTTACAAAGGGTAAGATAACAAATGGGCATTGGTCTAAGCTGCTAAGTTTGTGGGAAAACTAATACAGGGTACTTTATAGGGGAAGAGTAAGAGCATTTATTGTGGCAGCTGCAGTCATGCAGGCAAATCCCTATGGAGGCCTGGCAAAGCAGGCCCAGGGGGAGATGATGACAGTGCAAGGCCGATGACAGAGGCCACCAAAGTCAGCGTCAGAATCAAGGAGGTGAAGGGAGGAGGGGGCCCAGGTCCACCTGGAGAGCCCACCCCTTCCCACTCACCCCTACAGCTGTCGCCTGGCTGGGTGTGGCCAAATATTCTGTTTTTCTTTCTCAAGAGAATCCAGAAATATAATTTTTATATAAAATCCCTTGATTCAAACTTGATGCTGGCTGTATTAGTCAGCCAAAGGGGTGCTGATGCAAAGTACCAGAAATCTGTTGGCTTTTAATAAAGGGTATTTGTTGGGGGTAGAAGCTTACAGTTACAAGGCCCTGGAGAGTCCAACTCAAGGTACCATAAGAGGTGCTTTCTCACCCAAACGTGTTGAAGCAAGATGGCAGGCAATGTCTGCGAGGATTCAGCCTTCCTCTTTCCTCTTAAGGCTCCATGGTCCCAGCCTCTTCCAATCTCAACTGTAGGCTCGCATAGGCTCATCTCTCTTCCTCTGGGGCTCCTTTCTTTCCAGGTTCAGCTGCTCTGGTCTCTTCACAAGGTCAGCTGTAGACTATCAGGTTCATCTCTCTTCCCGGGGCCTCTGCTGTGTCTAATGAGCTGTCTCTCTTCCTCTGTGTACATATGTCTGTCTTCTTGATTGAGCGTCCATTTACATAGCCCACCAAGGGGCCTGGGACTCAAACCTGCATGCCCTAATGAAGTGGTCAAATCAAAGCCCTAATCTTGATTTAATCAAGTAAATGTAAAGCCTTTGAATTTAAATCAGTCGAAGGGTATCATGCCCAGAGGAACAGACCAGTTTACAAACATAACCTCTCTTTTTTGGAATTCATCAATAATCTCAGACTGCCACACTGGCCAAGACTGTACACACCAAACAAAACACATCCGGGCCAGATGTGACCCTCTTGGGCATAAGCGGAGTAGAGGAGGAAAAGCAGGAGCAGAGCGTGAATCTTGGGAAGAAAGCCCCAAGTGTGGACTTCTCCAGGGGTGGTGGAGAGCCCTGTTCCTTTCCTTTAGAAGAGAACAGGGACTCACATCCATGGAAAACCCACCTCCCCCACAAACTGATGTTACCTGCTGAGGGAACTGGGGCACAGAGAGGCTAAATAATTGCCCATGGTTGCCCAGACGTGAAGTGGTGACCCTGGGCAACACTCAGAGTCTTTCAGTGGTTCCGGGTGGCACACAGAATTCAGTGTTCATCTCTCTCTCCAGCTTCTGCCATGGCAGCCACCCTGACATCCCAGCCTTATAGGCTCTATTCTCACAGCTCACGCATGGCTCAGCCTCTCAGCTTCCCAGTTCCAAATTCCCAAGGAATCCTAATTGGTCAGGGCATTTTTCAGTCCCAGGTTATACAGGTCAAAGGGCACTGGCTGGGGATTGAATTGTGTCCCCCACAAAGGCAAGTTCAGGTCCCCCAAACAGTGTGGACCTATTTGTGAACAGGGTTTGAAGATGTGCTTAGTTAAGGTGAGGCCAGACTGAATGGGGGAGGGCTTAGTCCCTACGGCTGAAGTTGATAAGAGAGGAAACTGGGCACGGAAGGAGAAGTGAGAGGGGACAGATGTGATGGTGACCAAACCAGCAGCAGAGCATTAGCAGCTCTGGGAGAAGTCATGGCCTGCTGATGGCTTGAAGCTGGACTTCCAGCCTCCAAAACTGTAAGACAAGGCAATCCAGTCATTTAAGCCAACCTCCGTGGCAAGCTAAGGTGCCAGCCCGCGGGGAGTCTCCCTTTGGTCATGGCCTTTTATAACCCCTCCCTCCCACCCTCTCCAATACTGTGTAGTCTCCAAACCAGGGCCCGTCCTGCCTCAGGGTGGTCAGCCAAGGCTGTCACAGACCTGCGGCGTGAGCAGAGCCACCCAGGCAGCAGGAGCGGGCAAGCCGTTTCCCTCAGAAAGGAATATGGGTGCCACAGCCCCAGAGCACTGCCCAGCCGGGCCTGACACCCCTAAGGACAGCTTGAACGGGGCAGCCTAGACCCCTCTACTGAGCACTCACCACACGTCCTCTGAGACACCACCACCCCCGGCCCTGGGGGGGCAATGGCAGGGAGGCCACCGGGTCCTCCACTCACTGACCCTGAGGGCAGCCGCCGGGGTGCCAAGACCAGGCCAGCATCGCCATGCATGCCCTCAGCCGGGCCGCAGCATCGAGCCTGTGAGCAAATGGTCTCTTCGTTTCCTACGCAGACGATGACACTGTTAGCAACAAGCCCTCGCTCTGCCTTTCCTAATCAGGAGAATGCAAAAAGCCCTCTGGAGAACCATCAGAATGAGTCAGGGGTTGGAAATCTAGACATGGCTGAGGTTCAAGGACTTGTCTGGCTGGGAGAAGGGTGCAGTTGAGGGGTCCTCTTCAGGAATGCATCTGCACAAAGCAAAAACTTTTGAATGGAGGGTGGCAGGTTTTTTTTTCAAAAAGCAGCTTTATAGGGTTTACACTAACCTCCAATAAACTGCATATATATATATCCCTCCATATGTGTGTTCTACATCGAGTATACAGTTGCATGTTTTGACATCTATACACACCTGTAAAACCATCCCCACCACCAAGATAATGAACATTTCTATGCCCCCGAGTTTCCTTATGATCCTTTGTCCTCCCTCCCAGCCATGCTGCCCTGTCTCTAGGCAACCACTAATCTTTTTACTGTCACTATAGTTAACGTTTTAGAGTAGTGACACAAATGGAATCATATAGCAGGTACTTGTGCTCTGGCTTCTTTAGCTCAGCATAACTGTTCTGAGGTTCATCCATGCTGTGTATTTCAAAAGCCCACTCGCTTTTCTTGCTGAGTAGTGCTCCACTGTGTGGACGTAGCACAATGTGCTCATCCAGTCACCCGCTGGTGGACATTTGCTTTATTTCCAGTTTGGGGCTATTAAAAATTCAGCTGCCGTGAACATTCATGTCCATGTCTTTCTTTGGATACATACTTTCTTTCCTTTTAGGTAAATGCCTAAAAACAAATGACAGGCTCATGTGGTAGGCTTGCATTTGACCTTGGCAGGTTTGTTTTTTTTTAAATACTGTTTCCATATATGTAATTTGCTTCCCCTTTTAATCACATTCAGGTATATATTTCAGTGCTGTTAATTGCATTCAGTGTTGTGCTACCATCACCACCCTCCATTACCAAACATTTCCTTCATTCCAAATAGGAACCCTGTACATTTGAAGCCTTAACTTCCCATTCCTTATTCCCACCTCATCCCTGGGAACCTATATTCTAGACCCTGACTCTGACTTTCCAGCATGGCAACTTGGATGAAACTTTCACGTGGGTTTCAGTGGCCAGACTGTGGCTATTTAACCTACGAGATCAAGATAGACACAGATTACATTGGAACCAATGTCATACACACTCATCCACAGGGAGGTCACATCAGGCTGCAGTCAGCTTCATCTCCATTCTCCCAAAAATGTGTGGAGAGGGCTCCCGGGGTGGGGGCAGGGATTCTCCCAAGATGACCTTTGATTTTGTAAAACGCTCAGTGCACAAGCTTCTGGCAGCATTGAAGCTTCGCACATGGCTCCCAGGGGAGGGCTTTGTAATCTGTCTCCAGGAAATCCTTTAGAGTGGTAGCATGGCATTGGTCTAGAACAGAATAATTAGGATCAGTGGTGAAATCTGTAGCATGAGCTAGAGTAGGGGTCCTCAATGGGTGGTCCCATCAGTATCACCTGGGAACTTCTCAGAAATGCACCTTCTCCCCATTCCAGACCTACAGAGTGAAAACTCTGAGAGTGGGGCCCTCCAGTCTGGACTTTAACCAGCCTTCCAGGTGATTCTGATGCATGGCCTGGAAGTCCCGACAAGCCCTTCGATTCCCATGGAGCCTGAATTCATCCATCAGAAGTTATGATCCTCTCTGCTGCCTGCATTCTATCCAGAACTGGGGGCCCACCCTTAGAACCCCACAACCCTGGGTTACGGTCACCCGGTAGGACCAAGTTACAAATGGACAGCAGACAGGCCCCCACAATGATGATGATTGTTTCTTTTTCCAAAGCACCAAACTATAAACCAAACAAAAAAACAGTACACTCCATCACTGGAGCATTAAAATCCAACCGTCATAATCACCCATCTCGAGATGTGCAGATTTCACCCTGGCAAATTATGGCCTAAAGGAAGCTAAGAAAATAAAAAGACAAAGATTTTAGGTGATGCACTCCAACACTCTTTACTGCTCTAGAACCCTCACTGCAAATGTACACATCAGCAGGAAAAGTAATCAAACTTGAATAGGAAGAATTTGAGTAAAAATATTGGATACCTTTTGTTTTAATCTTCAGTTTAAGCATGATTTCCACCCAACATAATTGAAGAGAAGTTCTCATCATTTTTCTTGTTGTATCTGCGTGCTTAGAATTTAGCCCAGTCTTTGAAAACCCTCTCCAGCTTCTGTCCAAGCAGAACTTTGCCGCTCACTTTGAACTTGCCGGCAAGGAAAGCCTTCTGCGGATTCATTTTGCCCAAAACCAACTCCATAAAGACAGGCTCGGGGATTGTGAAGACGGTGTCTGCTGGGAGCCTCGCAGAACCCGGGTACATGTCTCCAGAGCCATTTTTCAGGTCAACAGTCCACTGCAGGATCAACTTCCCATCTTTGGTGATGTCCAGTTGAAAGATGGCATTGACTTTCTTTACCAGCTGGGCCCCCACTTCTTTAATGTGACGGCTAATGTCCTCAAACACTGGAGAGCTCTGGAATTCTGACAGCTCGAGAGGAGCTGGCATGGCAGCTTCCCGGGCTGAGCTCAGCTCCCTGAACTGGCCTGCCTGGGGCCCATCCCCGGCCTTGATCTTGGGTTGGTGATCGATTCTCTTCCACATCTTTCTGTGCTGGTCCTCTTGACCTTGCCGTCTGGTTGGTCAGCAACTGTGGCCATATTAATACCCACAGGCTGGATTGTGACATCAAAGGTAAGGCCCAGAAGGGGGCTGGAGCTGGCATGTATGCTGCAGTCTCATTGGCCAAACCCATGTTAAAATGTGACTCAGGGCAAGGAGGACTAAGGTAATTGTGAGGCAGATACACACCCCCCAAAACCATTCAGTTCTGTTGGTCCCACTGGCCCAGAAAGGTCTGGATCCCAGGTTGAGGATAGGGGAAAGGGTCCCGGGAGTTTCCTTGATGATCTGAGTTCTGTTTTGCCAGTACAGACATGCCCTGGTGAGCAACTCAAACTGAGTGACTCCTTTAAAAGTGGACAATCCTGGGGAAGCGAATGTGACTCAAGCCATTGGGTGCCTGCCTACCACATGGGAGGTCCTGGGTTTGGTTCCTGGTGCCTCCTAAAGAAGAAAAGCAAGACAGTGAGCTGATACGATGGGCTGGCACGGTGAGCTGACACAACAAGATGTCACAACGAGGAAACACAATGAGGAGACACAATAAGAAACACAACAATTGGAGCAGATGTGGCTCAAGAGATTGGGTGCCTCCCTCCCACATGGGAGGTCCAAGGTTTGGTTCCTGGTGCCCCCTAAAAAGAAGACGATGAGACACAGAGAGCACACAATGAACAGACAGAACGGACAGTGAGCGCAAACAACTGGGGTGGGGGATAAATAATCTTGTTTTTAAAAATGGACAATCCTTACGGCACAGATCCTGGTGCTGGATTTGGCTTTGTCTGGCTGCTGGCAGAGAAGGGAATGCTTTGATGGCAAAACAGCTGGTTGGAGAAGGAATCAGCACCAAGGCCTGCATGGGAGACTTTCTGGAAGCAGAGTGAAAGGAAAAGAGAGAGAAATGCCCCTAAGATCAGCAGAAGATGCTGCTGATCTTTTTTTTTTTTTTTTTTTTTTTTAACTTTATTTTCTACATTTAATAATTGAAAACATAAGCAATTAAAAACTAAAAAGTAAACACAGATGAATAAATATATACATTTCTCAATTAAATGTAATGGATACATGTAAATTTTTTTGTTGTTTTGTTTTTTGCTTGTTTTTTTGCTTTTGTCTTTTTGTGTGTATCAAACAATATATTACACAATATATTTAGTTCATAGTAATGCATTCATACAGTATTTGTCCTTTTGTGTCTGGCTTGCTTCACTCAACATAATGTCCTCCAGGTTCATCCATGTTGCCATATGCTTTATGACTTCATTTCTTCTTACAGCTGCATAATATTCCATCATGTGAATAGACCACAGTTTGTTTATCCATTCATCTGTTGATGGACATCTGGCTTGTTTCCAGCTTTTGGCAATGGTGAATAATGTGGCTATGAACATCGGTGTGCAGATGTCTGTTCGTGTCACTGCTCTCAGTTCTTTTGGGTATATACCCAGAAGTGGTATTGCAGGGTCACATGACAAGTCTATATTCAACTTCTTTAGGAACTGCCAAACAGTCCTCCATAGTGGTTGTACCATCCTGCATTCCACCAACAGTGAAGAAGTGTTCCTGTCTCTCCACATCCTTGTAGTTCTCTGTCTTTTTCATAGTGGCCATTCTGATAGGTGTGAAATGATATCTCATTGTAGTTTTGATTTGCATTTCCCTAATCATGAGTGATGTTGAGCATTTCTTCATGTGTTTTTTTTTTTGCCATTTGTATTTCTTCTTTGGAGAAATGTCTATTCAAGTCTTTGGCCCATTTTTTAATTGGGTCGTTTGTCTTTTTATTGTTGAGTTGTAACATCTCTTTATATATCCTGGATATTAAACCCTTATCAGATATGTGATTTCCAAATATTTGTTCCCCATTGAGTTGGCTGCCTTTTCACCCTTCTGACAAATTCCTGTGAGGTGCAAAAGTGTTTAATTTTGAGGAGGTCCCATTTATCTAATTTTTCTTTTGTTGCACGTGCTTTGGGTGTGAGGTCCAAGAAACCACCACCTACTACAAGGTCTTGAAGATGTTTCCCTACATTCTCTTCCAGTAGTTTTATGGTCCTGGCTTTTATATTTAGATCTTTGATCCATTTTGAGTTGATTCTTGTATAGGGGGTGAGATAGGTGTCCTCTTTCATTCTTTTGGTTATAGATATCCAGTTCTCCCAACACCATTTGTTGAAGAGACTGTTTTTTCCCATCAGCGTGGGCTTGGTAGGTTTGTCAAAAACCAGTTGACTGTATAGGTGAGGGTTTATTTCTGGATTCTCAATTCTATTCCACTGATCTATATGTCTATCTTTATGCCAGTACCATGCTGTTTTGACCACTGTAGCTTTGTAATATGTTTCAAGGTCAGGCAGAGAAATTCCTCCCACATTGCTCTTCTTTTTTAGAATGCTTTTGGCTATTCGGGTGCACTTACCCTTCCAGATGAATTTGGTAATTGCTTTCTCTAATTCTGTAAAGTAAGCTGTTGGGATTTTGATTGGTATTGCATTGAATCTATAAATCAGTTTGGGCAAGATTGACATCTTCACGATATTTATTCTTCCAATCCATGAACACGGAATGTCTTTCCATTTGTTTAGGTCTTTTTTTAAATTCTTTTAGCATTGTTTCGTAGTTTTCTGCATATAGGTCCTGTACTTCCTTGGTTAAATTAACTCCTAGGTATTTGAGTCTTTTTGTTGCTATTGAAAATGGAATTTTCCTCCTGATTTCCTCCTCAGATTGTTCAGTACTAGTGTACAAAAACATTACTGATTTTTGCGTGTTGATCTTATATCCTGCCACTTTGCTGAACTCATTTATTACTTCAAGTAGCTTTGTTGTGGATACTTCAGGATTTTCTAAATACAGGATCATGTCATCCGCAAACAGTGAGAGTTTTACTTCCTCTTTTCCTATTTGGATGCCTTTAATTTTTTTGTCTTGTCTAATTGCCCTAGCTAGAACTTCTAGTACAATGTTGAATAACAATGGTGACAGTGGGCATCCTTGTCTTGTTCCTGATCTTAGGGAGAAAGCTTTCAACCTTTCTCCATTGAGTATGATGTTGGCTGTGGGTTTTTCATATATGCCTTTTATCATATTGAGGAATTTTCCTTTTATTCCTATCTTTTGAAGTATTTTTATCAAAAAAGGATGTTGGATGTTGTCGAATGCCTTTTCTGCATCTATTGAGATGATCATGTGGGTTTTTTCCTTCAATTTGTTAATGTGGTGTATTACATTGATTGATTTTCTTATGTTGAACCAGTCTTGCATACCAGGAATAAATCCCACTTGGTCGTGATTTATAAGTCTTTTGATATGCTGTTGGATTCGATTTGCAAGTATTTTGTTGAGAATTTTTGCATCTATGTTCATTAGAGAGATTGGTCTGTAATTTTCTTTTCTTGTGGAATCTTTATCTGGGTTTGGTATTAGGGTGATGTTGGCTTCATAAAATGTGTTGGGTAATTTTCCCTCCTCTTCAATTTTTTGGAAGAGTTTAAACAGGATTGGTGTTAATTCTTTTAGAAATGCTTGGTAGAACTCACCTGTGAAGCCATCTGGTCCTGGACTTTTCTTTGCTGGGAGATTTTTGATGACAGATTCAATCTCCTTAATTGTGATTGGTTTGTTAAGTTCTTGTATTTCTTGTTGTGTCAGTGTAAGTTGGTTATGAGGTTCTAGAAATTTGTCCATTTCATCCAGGTTGTCTAGTTTGTTGGCATATAGTTTCTCATAATATCCTCTTATGATTCTTTTTATTTCTGTGAGGTCATTTGTAATTTCCCCCCTTTCATTTCTGATTGTATTTATTTGCATTTTCTCTCTTTTTTCCTTTGTTAGTCTAGCGAGGGGTTTGTCGATTTTATTGATCTTCTCAAAGAACCAGCTTTTGGTTTTCTTGATTTTCTCTATTGCTTTTCTGTTCTCATTTTCATTTATTTCCGCTCTAATCTTTATTATTTCTTTCCTTCTTTTTGCTTTGGGATTGGTTTGCTGTTCATTTTCTAGTTTCTCAATTTGTTCAGTTAAATATTTGAGTTTAGCTCTTTCTTGTTTCTTAATATAGGCATTTAGGGCTATAAATTTCCCTCTCAAGACTGCCTTTGCTGTATCCCATAAGTTTTGATATGTTGTGTTCTCATTTTCATTTGTCTCAAATATTTATTGATTTCACTTGCAATTTCTTCTTTGACCCACTGAATATTTAGGAGTGTATTGTTCAGTCTCCACACATTTGCAAATTTACTTTTTTCCTGTCTGTTATTGATTTCTAGTTACATTCCATTATGATCTGAGAAGGTGCTTTGTATAATTTCAATCTTTTTATATTTATTGAGAGCTGTATTGTGACCTAACATGTGGTCTATCCTGGAGAAAGATCCATGGGCTCTTGAGGAGAATGTATAACCCGCTGAGTTTGGATGCAGTGTTCTGTATATGTCTGTTAGGTCCAACTTGTTTATCATATTGTTCAAGTTCCCTGTTTCCTTGTTGATCTTCTGTCTAGTTGTTCTAGCTAATGATGTGAGAGGGGTGTTGAAGTCTCCGACGATTATTGTAGAAATGTCTATTTCTCCCTTCAGTTTTGCCAGAGTTTGTCTCATATATTTTGGGGCACCCTGGTTAGGTGCGTAGATATTTATGACTGTTATATCTTCCTGGAGGATCGTCCCTTTTATTAATATATAATGGCCTTCCACATCTCTTATTGCTTTTTTGCATTTGAAGTCTGTTTTGTCTGATATTAGTATAGCTATCCCTGCTCTTTTCTGTTTACTATTCGCATGGAGTATCTTTTTCCAACCTTTTACTTTCAGCCGGCTTGTTTCCTTGGGTCTGAGGTGAGTTTCTTGTAAGCAACATATGGATGGCTCATGTTTTTTTATCCATTCTGTCAGCCTGTATCTTTTGATTGGGGAATTTAATCCATTCACATTCAATGATATTACTGAAAATGCACTATTTATTTCCTCCATTGTATTCTTTGGTTTTCATATGTCATCTTATTTTTGTCTTTCTTTTTACTCTTTTGGTTTTCCTTTCTGCTTTTCTTTGTTCTATACTCTCCTCCAAGTCTCTCTCTCCTGTCTTTTTCTTTCAGGTTCTAAGGCTTCCTTTAATATTTCCTGCAAAGTTGGATTCTTTTTTGCAAACTCTCTTAGTTTCTGTTTGATTGTGAATACTTTATATTCACCTTCATATTTGAAGGACAGTTTTGCTGGATAAAGAATTCTCGGCTGGCAGTTTTTCTCTTTCAATTTCCTAATTGTATCATACCACTGTCTTCTCGCCTCCATGGTTTCTGAAGAGAAATCTGCACAAAGTCTTACTGGACGTCCTTTGTATGTGATCGTTTGCTTCTCTCTTGCTCCTCTGAGAATTTTCTCTTTATCTTTTACATTTGACATTCCGAATAATATGTGTCTTGGCGTAGGTCTATTTGGATTTATTCTTACTGGGGTACAGTGTGCTTCTTGGACATGTAAGTTCATTTCTTTCGTGAGAGTTGGGAAATTTTCAGCTATTATTTCCTCAAATACTCTTTCTGCCCCTTTTCCTTTCTCTTCTCCTTCTGGAACTCCCTTGACACGTACGTTCTTGCGTTTTGTGTTGTCATTCAACTCTCTGAGCCCCTGCTCAATTTTTTCCATTCTTTTCTCTCTCTGTTCTTTTCTCTCTTCAATTTTAGCTGCTCTGTCTTCAGTATCACTTATTCTTTTTTCTATCATTTCAAATCTGCTGTTGTATGCTTCAAATGTATTTTTGACTTCACCTATTGTGTCTTTCATTCCCATGAACTCCGTTACTTTTCTGTTCAGGATTTCAAATTCTTCTTTACATTCGCACAATGACTTCTTGATGTCATTGATCTCTTTAACTATATTCTCTTTCATCTCATTAATTTGATTTTGGAAATGTGTGCTCATCTCACTGATTAGTTCTCTCAAATTCTGCATCTCTTCTGGGACTTTACTATATTCCTTTTCTTGGGCCATGTCTTCTATTTTCTTAGTATGGCCCGTAATTTTTTGTTGGTGCTTAGGCATCTGGTTAGTTTGTATTTTACTTAGATGCTCTATCTCTTTCTCTTTTGGGGGGTTTTAGTGGCAGGAGGCTGTGAGTTACCACCGCTCTTTGATTTTTGGCTCAACCTTGATTGTTAGGATTGTTCTGCTGGTTGCTCAAAACTGGGCACTAGACCCAGTAATTGGTTGTAGAGTCGTTTCCTAGGGCCTTGGGCAGGGAGGCTATAGAGGCCAGGAAAAGCCTCTCTTACTTATTAATTTTCTTATGTGCACTTCCTTGGTCTGCCAGGAGATGGCGATTGTTGGCAGCTCTTAATTCAATGCCTGGTCAGAGCGTATTTGTTGTGACACAGACCAGATCAATGTGATAGAGCTTCCTGTCTGGGGGCTAGGAGCCCTGTGATTCAAACTTTCTGAGACAGTTCTCTAGACTTCTCTCATAGCGCCCCCCTTTTCCCAGCTAGGAAATATTTACACTCCCTTCTGAATCCTCAACAATCTGTACCTGTTAGTAGAGGAGGAGATTGGGAGTTTTGTATATCTTTAGCCCCTTGCAGGCTCCAAGGCAATCAATGGCGTAGCCCCACCCAGCCTGGAAGGGCTCTCGGGACAGGGCAGACCAAACCTGGGAGTCCAAAGCAGGGTCAGCCCCAGGCTCTCTCTCCCCTCTCCCGTGGTGTCCTCAACAATTAGTCCAGGTTAGAAAAGAGGGAGGTTGCGAGGGTCGGATTTCTCCAGTCCTTTCTAGGCTCCCAGGGCAAACCGCCAGGTCCGTGGGGTTCTGCAGCCCAAATTTCAGGTCAGAACCTGAGTCTGCCTAAGGCTGTGTCCCTCTCTCTCCCCTTTCCGGGAGTGGCAGATCCCTGAAGCCCCCTTTGTCTGTGGTTGCAGGCCCAGGGACCTTAGAATTCTGAAGAGTGTGGGGGAGGGTGCCGGCAGCAGCAGAGGCTGCTACTTGCAACTCACAGTTCTGTAATCGCTATTTCCCTCTTCTGTCCCTCTGGCCTCTGGGTGGTGTGCAGCCTTCACCTGCTGTCCTAAACCCTAGAAGATCTTTTTCAGGGCTGTTTCAGCTTGTCCTCTAGCCATTTTTCTGGAGAAGAGATTCCCGTGTCTTACTAGTCCGCCATCTTCCCGGAAGTCGCTGCTGATCTTATGTGATAATTATACATAATACTATTGCCCTGTACATGTATAAACACATTTAACTGCCATTACAATCCTAAAAAGTAGGTACTGTTTTTACCCCCATTTTACAGATGAGGAAACTGAGGCAGGTACAAGTTAAGCAACTTCCTCTAAGTCACACAGCCAGTAAGTGGTGCAGGCAGGTTTGAACAGAGGTAGACAGAGTAGACCCACTTTTTTTAGCTTTTTATTTTGAAATAATTTCAGACTTACAAAATAGTTTCAAAACCAGTATAGAGTTCTCATATACTCTTCACCCAGCTTCCCCAAATGGTATCATCTTATATAACCACTACACAATGATCCAAACCAAGAGATTAACGTTGGTACAATAGTATTAAATAATTTGCAGACCTTATTCAAATTTTCCGATTGCCTCACTTATGTCAATTTCCTGGTCCAGAATCCAGATTGTGGTCCAGGATGCCACATTGCATTTAGTTTTTAGTCTCCTTAGCCCCTCTCATCTGGAACAAGTCTTTGACTTGATGCTTTTGAAGACTACGAGGCAGTTATTCTGGAAAAGATCCCTCAGTTTGGGTCTGTATGATCTTTCTCGTGATTAGACAGAAGTTGTGCATCTTTGGAAAAACTGCCACATGGGTGCTCTTGTACCCCTCTTGGTGTGTCCCATCGGGTATGTGATATTGCTATGTCCCATTACTGGTGATGTCGAACTCGATCACTTGGATAAAGTGGTATCTTCCAGATTTCTTTGTTGCAAAGTTTCTATTTTCCACTTTAAAATTAATAAGTTTCTTTTGGGTAGATGCTTTGAGATTTTGCAGATATCCCCTTTCGCGTCATACTTTCTTTTGCCCTCTAATTTTTGCATCCATCCGTGGTCTGTACCTGCAAAAGTCACTGTGATGTTTGTAAATGGTCACTTTAAATCCTCTCATTCACTTTAGATTTAATCATTAGAATTCTGCTGTAAGGAAGAACTGCCCCTTCTCCCCCATGTATTAGTTCAATTATTTATTTATATTAGGGTGGACTTGTGGATATTTATTTTCTTCTGTGGATCATAATCTATTATTATCATTATTGATTTTCTTGCTCAAAGTATCCCAAATTTGGCCACTGAAAGCTCCTCCAAGTTGACACCAGTCCTTTCCTATACCATTCTGCCTTTTGTATATAAGTGATGCTACAGCAAATGGACTTGTTGGTAGCATTGTTCTCTCTGGAAAGAATACAGAAGAATAAAAAATGCTTTGATATATTTGCAATGATGGATGGGCTAGTGTTTTAATTTCTTGGCTCCTTAAATACCATACCATGGGTTGGCTTAACAGGAATTTATTGTCTCACAGTTCCAGAGCCTGGGAGGCTTGCTTCCTCCTGGGGTAGGTAAATTCTGGCTAGCCAAAATATTGTGGGGGGGGGGCTGTCCTTGGCTTTTCTGTCACATGAAAATGCACATGGCGGTATCTTTCCTTTCTCTCCTGGGTTCTGTTGACTTCCAGCTTCTTGCTCCTCTCATTGCTTGTCTTCTGTGCCCAATTTTCTTTGTTTATAATGACTCCAGTCAAATTGAACTAAGGTCCACCCTCACTCAATTTGAGTACACCTTAACTAAAAACATCGCCAAAATTTGTATTTACAAATGGGCTCATACCCACAGGACCTGAGCATGCCTTTTGTAGAGGATATGATTCACTCCCCAACAGTCTGCCTTCTGGACCCCAAAAAGACATGTTTTTGCATGTTTGTCCACATGCAAAATATATTCATTCCATCACAACATCCCCAAAGCCCTAGATCATTTCAGTAACAATGCTAAGTTCAGAGTCTCATCAAAATTGGTTATGGGTATGATCAAAATTCTTGTCTAGGGACCTGTGAAACCTAGAAAGCATTATCTGCTTCATTATACAATGGTAAGACAGGCATACAATAAACATTCCTATTCCGGAAGGGAGAAATCGGAAAGAAAAGAGGGGTCATGGATCCTGAACAAGTTTGAAACCCAGCGGGGCAAACTCCATTAGATCTCAAGGTCTGAGAGCCATCTGTGCCTCCATTCTTTATTCTCTGGGCCTGATGGAGTGGCAGCCCCACCCTTTCCAAGTGCTTGTGAGTGACCATGCTCTCCCTGAACACTGGGGTGAAGGCCCCACCCTCTCCGAGCATGGAAATGGTGGCCAGTCTCTCCTCAAATGCTGAGGCACAGCCCCCATCTTCAAGCACTGGGGTGACAGCACTCTCACTGAAAAAAGGGGTATAAGACCTGCCTCCTCCAGGCACCATGGTAGGTGGCTTGCCCCCTCCACACATACGGGTGGGCCCACTCTCTTGGTCCCAGGAGATCTCTTTGGTCCAGACCTCAGCTTCCGTGACTCTGCCCTTGAAGTCATTCTTCCTTCAATTCATCCTTTCTCTGTCCCTTTCAGGCATTGTCTCTGTTCATACAAATTTTGCAAAAGCCTTCTTGACCTTGTGCAGTTCCAGGGAGTCCAAACCATCATACAATAGAACTCTCCACAGATCCTTCCTGGACAACTGCTTTTCCATCCTCTGAGTTGTCTGACTGGACCCATGTTCACCACATCCTCTTTAGTAAAGGGTTGTTCAATTAAACCCTCACGTGGAGTCTTGTTCTCTGGGGAGTCACTTCCCAAAAGCTCAGGGAGTTCCCTGATAGAGCCACTTCTGGCTGTTTCTCAGAGCACATTGCCTGGATAGGCTGAGAATTTCCAAAATCATCCATTTCTAATTCCTTTGTGCTTAAGAGTTTAATTCTCAGCTTATCCCTTTCCTCTCACATTTTACTATAAGCTGCAAAGAAAAGCCAGGCTGTACCTTCCACACTTAGCTTGGAAATCTCCTTAGCTAAATATCCCAGTTCATCACTTTCATGTCTTGCCTTCCATCCAGATTTGAAACCCAATTTTGCCAAGTTTTCTGCCACTTTATAACAAGTAGTGCCCTCCAGTTTCCAATGACAATGTCATCATTTCTTTTCTAAGGCTTTGCCAGAAGCACCTAACAATATTCTGTTCTTGATGAATCATGTCTTCTCTAAGGCCATATAATCTTTCTCTATAGTACTCACTCATTTCTGAGCCCTCGTAATTCTTCCAGCCTTTATCCATTACCTAATTCCAAAGCTGTTTCCACATTTTTAGGTATTTTTGCAATAGCAGTACCCCATATTCCATTACCAAAAACTCTTTTAGTTTTTCGGCTGCTAAAACTATACAATGGCTGGCTTAACAACAGGGATTTATTGGCTTGTGGTTTCAGAGGCCAGAAGTCTTGCTTCCTTCTGGGATAGGCATCTGGGGTCTCTTGGCTTTTCTGTCACATGGCAATGCACATGGTGGTACCTTCTCCTTTCTCTTCTGGGTTTTGTTGACTTTCAGCTCCTTGCTTTTCCTGTGGCTTCTCTTTTGTGCCTGATTTCCCTGCTTAAAAGGACTTGAGCCATACTGGATTAAAGCCCATCCTCATTCAGTTTGGGCATACTTTAATAACATCTTTCAAAAGTCCTATTTACAAATGGATTCACACTCACAGGACCAGAGTTTGGGACCTGAACATGCCTTTTTGGGGGTTATCATTCAATCCCCAGCAGCTGGTTTTATGGGGGCAATTAAACACAATCCAATGCCTCCTAAGACCGAATACTTAGCACAAGGCCACCAGGTATGAACAATAACTGCACAGAGAATTGAAAATGAAGAGGCAGCAATTCCCCCCATGTGTGCCGTGAACAACCAACAGAGGAGAATTGAGCCCCTCCACCACCCTTATCTACTTTTCCTTGTGGGTGGGGTTGGCCCTTCTGAATTAGACTACTCCCCACCTGGGCCTATCTCCTTCCTGACTCAGTGTCAGAGGGAAACACAGTTCCACCGCCCATATATAAGAAATCCAAAACCTGGCAGGACTAAAGGGAGGATTTTATCAATGTCATTGCTAAGAATGGCCAGCACATAGTGATAATAAACAGTAGACCAACTTTAGTTGGCTTATTTATTTTAATTCTGAACAGATAACACTCTCTGTATTGTGGAGGACTGATCTCCATCTCCTAACAGATAAACAACTGGCCCCAGAAAACACCCCGCCCCCACACCCTCACAAATATACCCAGTTGATTTTCTACAAGGGTGCTAAGTCTATTGAAGGAGGAAGAAATAGTCTTTTCCACAAATGGTGCTGGGAAAACTGGATAGCCACATGCAAAAGAATGAAGTTGGACTCCTACCTAACACCATACACAAAAATTAACTCAAAATGGATCAAGGACCTAAATATAAGAGCTAAGCTCATGAAGTACTTAAAGGAAAACATTGAAATAAATTTTCAGGACTTTGTACTTGGCAGTGGATTCTTAGACATGACACCAAAAACACAAGCAACAAAAGAAAAAAAATAGGTAAATTTTACTTCATTAAAATTTCAAACTTTTGTGCATCAAAGGATATTATCAAGAAAATGAGAAGACAACTTACAGAATGCAAGAAAATAGTTGCAAATAATATCTGATAAGGACTTACTCTCCAGAATATATTTTTAAAAAACTCCTACAACTCAATAAAAAGAAGATAAACACGTCAATTAAAATATGGTCAAACAACCTAATTTAAAAATGGGCAAACAGACATCTTTCCAAAGAAGATATACAAATGGCCAATAAGCACATGAAAAAGATGCTCAATGCTCAACATTATTAGTCATTAGGGAAATGAAAATCAAAACCACCTTACACCCACTAAGATGGCTATAATAAAAAAAGTAGAAAATAAATATTGGTGAGGATGTGGAGAAATTGGAACCCTCATACATTGCTAATGGGAATGTAAAATGATGAAGGTGAAGTTTAGCAGTTCCTCAAAAAGTTAAACATAAAGTTAGCAAATAATCGAGCAATTCCACTCGTAGGTATATACACCAAAGAACTGAATATTTATGTCTGCACAAAAACGTGTACATGAGTGTTCATGGTAGCATTAGTCATAATAACCACAAAAGTGGAAACAACTCAAATGTCACCAGCTGATGGATAAGCAAAATGTGGTATATCCATTAAATGGAATATTATTTAGTCATGAAATGAAGTACTGGTGCATGCTACAGCATTGATGAACCTCGAAAACATGCTAAGTGGAGGAAGCTGGACACAAAAGGCCACATATTTTATGATCCCATTTATATGAAATGTCCAAAGCAATAAAATTCATAGAGACAAAAAGTAGATTCATGGAGGGAGACCAGGGTCTGGGAGGAGAAGCGAATGGGGAATGACTGCTGATATCGAGTTTCTATTTGGGATGAAGAAAATGTTCTGAAATGAGATGGTGACGATGGTTGCAATACCTTGTGAAGATACTAAAAACCATTGCTACACATATTTTAAATTAGTGAAATTTATGTTATGCAGACTATATCTAAATTAAGAAAAAAAAAAAAAACCACTCTGAGCATGTCATTCTGATCAAACATATTCAAAGTCCGTCATTCTCTCTCAGGGCAAGTTCATAGGCCTTAGCTCAAAATGCAAAGTTTCTAAAAAATTCTTATTTCTCCAGACTTTTGTCTCATTATATCCCTCAGGAGCCCTTCACTCCAGAAGGCTAGAGAAAGGCCAAGCATACCTCTGGGGAAGATTACTTTGGGGGAAAATGCCTCCTTGAGGACAGCAAAGAATGGAGAAAGGCCTCCCTTCTAGCAAGTCCTAGCTCAAGCCAGGCAGAGGGGATGAGGACAGCGGAACCTTGCCCTGTTGAGCACAGGCATTTCCTGACCTTGCCCAACATTCCCTTTTTGTGCTTCATTTTTTCTTCCCAACACCCCCCCACACTCAGGTTTTTGGGGGATTTTACAGCTCAATTTGGGCAATGCACATGGGATTCTCTCAGCTGCCCTGGCAGAATGGTACTCCCTCTGTCGGTATATTAAATAAGTGACATGAACAGTTTTCTGACCTATAGTCTAAAAGAACATTTAACCTTGTAGGTGTCAAAATAGGCTAGCTTGGGTTTTATAAAATAGTCCAGAAAACAATGATTCATTCTTCCCACAGTGATATGGAGTGAGGGACTGTCATAATCAACCCATCATCAGGAACTAGAAGTTGGAGAGAAAAGGTTGTGTGAATATGAAAATTGAAAACAAGCACTGGGACCAGTGTCATCCAATCATGGAAAATGGCCTGTACCTGTGCTGTCCAAAGTGGTAACCACTGGCCATATGGGGCTACAAGAACTTGACATACGGCTCCTGTGACTGAGGAACTGATTTTTTTATTTTATTTAATCACAATTAACTTAAATTTAAATAGTGGCACATGATTTCCCAGAGGCATCCTTAGGAAGCACCCTAACATGGTCCTACCAACCTTAAGGAAGTTACATGGGCATCTGGTGGATGCTGCTGTGCAGTCTTCAATTACAAATACATATAAATCTTCAAATACATATAAAAGTTCATTCCCAAAACTCCCAATAACGCACTGGAGACTATTATACATGTGGAAGAGATTGCTGCTCCCATGAGTGGGATCTGGCCCATATGAGGGCACCATCATTTTTGGACAGAGCATATACATGTATATTTGAAATAGTGCTGTTACATTTATCCTTGAATAGGACATGTGCATGCTCAAGTCAGTGATTACTGGGTAACTTCTGAGTTAAATTGTATATGATATGATGGCCTATAACTCCTTCTTACAGCCCTTCTCAAATTGTCCTTGATGGGTGTACTAGTCAGGGTTCTCTCAGGAAAAAGAATCAACAGGAGATATCTGTCAATAATATGAGATTTTATGAGTCTCTCACATGACCGTGGGGATGCACAAGTCCAGGTTCTGCAGGCAGGCTGCAAGCCAGGGGTTCCGATGAAAGTCCGATGAAAGGTCCTTGATGAGTTTCTGGGAGAAGTTGGCTGTCCAAAGACGAGCTGGGAAATTCTCTCTGAATGTTGAAATCACTTCCCCTTTTAAGGCATTCAACTGATTGGTTAAAAGCGTCACCCACTGCTGATGCAATCTCCCTGATTGATGCAGATATAATCAGCCATCCATGCAGTAAACTCACTGGTGATCCAAGTCCATAAATGCTCTTGTATTACAATCAGCCCAGTGCTTGCTGGGCCTAACACCTGGACACAATTACCTGGCCGAGCTGACACATAAGCCTAACCATCAAAATGGGTAAAAGATATCTTAGTAATTGCCACAATAATATGGCATAATAAACCACCCCCAAAATCAATGGCTTAAAACAATAGGTATTTATTTAGTTTGAGTCAATGGGTCAAGGATTTAGGCTGGGTTCAGCTCGGCGACTCTTCTGGTCTCCTCTGGGCTCACTCCCATGCCAAGAAGTTGTCTGGCTATCAGCTGTGACAACAGTGCCTGGGCCATGTGATTCATTCCCCTGCAGGCTAGCCTGGGCACATACATTGTCATGATACAGGCAGAGGTCTGAAGGGACAATCCCAACTATGTGAGTGCTTTTCAAGTCTCTGCTTGCACCTATAGGTCAATTGGGGCAATTCCAGAGTCAGAGTGGGAAGACACCACCAGGCTATGTGGCAAAGTGCTAATCTACTACACCCACAGAAGGATGATGTCAAATCCTAGAAACCTTTCTTTCAGGAAAAATCCCTGAACTACGCCAAACTCATGTACAAATATATTCTTAAAATCTTAACTTACTTGAGACTGTTAAACACGTAGACCAGAGATTGGCTCCCACTGACCTGCCCTCACAAAAGGCATCATTGGGGCATCTGGCCTATGTGAGGACAATCCTCTTTTAAGACAAAGCTAAAGAAAGGCCCAAAGGTACATGTGTATCTAAAGCAGAAGTTATATTTATCTTTAAAAATATCACATGCATGCCCAGGTGGTAACTTTTATGTTAGGTAAAATGTATAAGGTATGTTTGCCCACAAATTAATGAAACTGATTTTTAACAAACAAAATAAAATTGACACATATACACACAGATAAATTTTCTAAGATAAGCGATGTAGTTTTCCAATGATGACATTACATAAATCATTTTTTAGAACCCCACTTTCATAACTGCTGTCAGAAAATGAACACACATTCTTTACTGCACCCTATAACACTCAGGGTATGTTCAGCTACAAGCACCAAAAAGGGCCACAATTTCAAATGGCTTAACAGTAAAGGGAATTATTATCTTACATAAAACAAGTGCTGAAGTATGATCAGCCACCCAGTCTTCCTATGACTGAGGTCCTTCCCAGAATAATGGAAACTTTGATGCTAAGACTAGGGGTGTCCCAGGCAGTCAGGGTTTGGTTGGCCATTCCAGAGTTGGGTGCTTCAGCAGTTCAGTGAGTCTTCGAGGACCCAAGATCCTTCCATCATCCTACTTTGGGTCCTTGGCATGTTCTCCTAAGCCTAGCTCTCCTCAGAACTGAAAGATGGCAGCAATATTTTGGGGCAACAAAAAGTAGTACCAAAAATAAATAAAGCTATTTTCTACCATACTTCCCTCTTTATCCAGAGGGTATATTTCCCAGAAGCCCATCAGTGATCTCCCTGAGCCCTTCCCCTATCTCATTGGTTAGAATTGGGTCTCCTGCCCTTTCCCAGGATTGGCTTAGCTTCAGCAAGAGTCACCCCTTGAGGCTAAGTTCAACCAGCTTTCCTGAACCTCATGGCTGTACGGAAGAGTATGGACCCTGGAACCAAATCTGAGTGTCTGGGAGGAAAAGGGAGGAGCCGACAGTGAATGCTGCGCACCCTCTGTGGTAGGAAATGTCAATCACCGAGTTTATCCATTTGGGATTCAATCAGAGAATCCAGAAGTGTAAGAATGAAACAGAACAAGGGGTTTGTTATAGATGATTGTACACATTTGTGGGAGCTGGTCAGTCATGTACAGCTGTTGCTCCCATGTCTGGTGCTGGGCCTGAGGTCAGCAGGACAGGCAGCCTGGCCCAAAATTCCAAGAAACTGAGGGAGATCCCCAAAGCTGAAGTTGCTGCACGCCCAGCTGCTGCCCCGAGCTGCACCCAGTGGAGCTAAGCAATGCTGAAGGAAAGTTGGGCCAGCGGCTGAGCCAGGTTGACAAGGCGGGCTAGCAGATTGGGGTCAATTCCCATGAGCTGCAACGGAGCCTGGTGTCCCACGCCAAGCTTTCAAGTCTAAGACTCAGCGCTGCTTCACTTCTGCCTTTCAAAGACCACAAGGTCACATGGCACATGCTAACCCCGGAAGTCTGCAGGGAAGGGAAATCTGGGAAACATAGTTCCAGCTTAGGTAAGTTGCTACTACAAAGCCACATACCACACTGAACACAGTTTTGATTTTTTAAAACAGCCTAGTTAACTTAAGCTAAGTCTAAATAATAATTTGATTGAATAGGCTGAGCACTGGTACTTAGTGATCTGGAGGAGAATGTCCCTTTACTTATTTTTTCTCATTTTTCCTATTCACTGTTAATAACTCCTGATTACACAGACAACCAGAGCAGAGAAAAATAAGAACAAATTGCCACATCTCTCAATAGTCCTACTAACCCACAGTTTGGACACACTGTTGTGAGGCCTGCTGAAGACAAACTGTTCACAACCCCTTGGGGGAAAGTCAGGTGTAATTAATCCTAAGAACTTCATTAGCCCCTACATCTTACTGAACTCAGAAAATCCAAACACTTTGCTTGGGAGACAAATCTTGATAAACTCCCTCAATAATTTCAAAAGAGTTATCAACCCTAAACAAGGGGTAAGGAGAGGAGAGATGAAAACTGAAGGACAAGATTTCTGATAAGTAGGAGAAATGCTGCTTCAAAAAGCTGTTTGCTTCATTTAAAGGTGGTTACCATATCTGAAAATACATCACAGAAGTCCCAAATTTTAAGATAAAGAATAGTCTGCAAAGATCTTGTCTAAGCATTCATTTAAAAATACGACCCTTACTGATATATAAAACAACATGGATGACTCTCAAATATATTGTGCTGAGTGGAAGAAGTTGGACACAAAAGACTATATAGTATATGATTCCAATTATATGAAGTTCTAGAATAGAAGAACTAATCTATTCAGGAAAAAAAATGGAATAGTGTTTTCTGTGGAGTACAGGGTTGTATAGAAGGATGAATAGATGGACAGACATGTCCAAATACAGCAAAATGTGAATTGTAGACTCTAAGTGGTACATATGTGGTTGTCTGTGGTCTAGCCCAGGATTAAGTTGTAGCTAGATGCCAACACACTGATGGGGGAAGAAGGCATTGGAAAAGGATATAAAAGTTACTTTTAATTTGGAGGCAGATATCCACTGGCAGGCTAGAGAGAACACGTAGTATAGTTTATTCTGTTTAAAAGATACAAAATGGGGAGCGGATGTGGCTCAAGCAGTTGAGTGCCCCCTTCCCACATGGAAGGTCCTGGGTTTGGTTCCCAGTGCCTCCTAAAGAAGACAGACAAACAACGAGCAGACATTGAGCAAAAACAACAAGTAAGACAACGAACAGACAATGAGCAAAAACAAGCAAGGAGTGGATGTGAGTCCCCGCCTCCCATATGGGAAGTCCCGGGTTCCCGGGTTTGGTTCCCAGTGCTTCCTAAAGAAAAAACAGACAACAAGCAGACAACGAGCAAAAAACAACAAGCAGACAATGAATGTAAACAACGAGCAAAAACGAGCAGACTAGGGAACCATCTGGGGGAGGAGGAAGGGGAACCGTTCAAAAATAAAAGGTGTATGAAAAAGAAAAGATATAAAATACAATCACCCCTGTTGCATTCAGTTCCTCTCACAGTTACTAGGTGCTTGCTATGACTACTCCGAGCTGAGCACTTTTACAAGTATTGTCCATGGCACACTACGAACCTTCCTCTGCCTACTCTCCTTTCAAGGGCCCTCTACCAGTCGGGTATAACACAATGTGCCACATAACAAACCACCACAAGACTCACTGGCTTACAACAATAAGCAATGATTTCTTGCTTGCTTGTTTTTGCAGAGTGGCTGGGGATTGGCTGATCTAGGCTGGTGCAGCTGGGCCAGGCTCCAGGCATCTCTCTTCGTCCTTGGCCTAGCAAGTGCCCAAGGCATGTGCATCTCATGATGATGACAGAAGCACAAGAGGGCAAGACCCACACACAAACGCACACACACGAGTATACTTCAAGACAACTCACATCATCTCTGCTAAAATTCCATTAGCCAAAGCAAGTAACACAGCTAATCCAACAATCACAGGCCCCCATTTACTCAGACCTGGCAATGGAGAGTTCATCTCCAGCTCTTAATTTCTCACTGCAAGAGATTCTGGGGCTTGTTTTGGTCCTAGGTTCCACTGATGTGAAACACTCTCCTCCCAAAACCTCTGTCTGCTTGGATGGTCTCTCTGTGCCTTCCACCGTGCAGTAAAAGCAAGACCAAGTCAAGTGGACCATTCTGCTTTGCCTCTTCAGTTTCCCTCAAGGTAGCACCCCGAGGGGACAATCACAAACATCTGGCCAAGAGAAGGAATACAGGGCACGTGTTTTTCTGCTTTAGAAGTCAATTAGAGTTCCAATTTCCTCTGTTAAATGTCACCTTTTTACACCATCCTGGAGGGAGGTTTGGCAGCCCTGTCATTAAGACAAGTCTCTTTCGGGGAAAGGGTTATTGTCTAAAAAGACATGGAAGGGTCCAGGAATTAAAGGACCCTCTGAGGCTGCCTGAGTTTCCCAGAGCTCTCAGTTTCTATTTTGAGCCGAACATTTGCCTTTCCCGGTATCCTCGAGTGAGCCTTTTGAGCCTCCCTGCACCACTTTTCTCCCATTTGCAAAAAGGAATAATAAGGCTTGCTGCTGGGTAATGCATATAAAGTGCTCTGCGGAGCTCGGCAGAAGGGTAGATTTCCCTAGTGGAAAGCTGTCATCATGTTTCCTCCTGATCTCCAGATAGTCTCGGTGTCTGGTACCCCTCATTAGAGCATCTGGTCCTTTCTCCAAGAAGTTAGACGAAAGCCAGAATAAATGGGGCAGAGAGGATCCCTTCACTCGCCTCTGCAGCAAGGCAGATATGTAAGATTGAGTGATAAACGACTACTATGCTTCGCTTGCTAACACTCTGTACCCTATTTTCAAATTAAGGAAGCACATTGTTGGCACGCCTGAAAGGTTAAACACTCCTGCTCCGTAGCTTCAGTCGCTAACTGGCGCTTTATCACCATCTCTGTGGCGGGAACGTCATGTCCACAGGTCCCATCCTCCACAGATCTGGGTGAGATTTGGAGAGCATCTAGAGTCTCTAAAGTTAGATGATAAATCATGCTCCTTTTAGGGTGGTGTTATGGATTGGATCCTGTCCCCCACAAAGACAGTCCAAGTCCTAACTCCTTCTCCTATGAATGGGACCCCATTTATAAACAGGGCCTTTGAAGATGCTATTAGTTAGTGGCGCCAAACTGACTCAGGGTGGGCTTTAATCTAAAAACACTGGAGGCTTCACAAGCAGGGGAAATTTAGAGGAGACAGACGGGGAGAGAGATGGTCACATGACAGAGGTAGAGCTGGAGTTACTATTGCCAGCAAACCAATGCCAGGATGCCACAGGCTTCAGAGAAAGCAGTGATCCTGCCGACACCTTGATTTTGGCTTCCAGAACTGTGAGACAATAAATTCCTGTTGTTTAAGCAAACGAGACTGTGGTTATAGAAGCTCTGGGAAACGAAGACAGGTGGCTTTGTTCTTTAAAAAGACCCCGTCCGTTAACTGCCTGTCCTTATTATTTAAAAAGTCTACAGTGTGAACTATGGTCCATGCTTAGTGCAAAGCCCCAGGATGTATATATCCATTACAGGTGTGGGCCACACTAATGTTTAGGTGGGAGGTGTGGGAGGTGGGGAACATGGGAATCCCTGTAATTTTTGTGTAACATTTATGTAAACTAAGCATCTTTTAAAATATTAAAACAACAAAAAAAAGTCTTTCCCTCTCCTATCATTTCAACCTAGTCCATAGAACTAGCCTGTCCTTCCAAAGTACTGGAAGGCAAGGAAGTGGGTAGCTGGAACTCTCGTGATGCTGCTGGTGGGTTCCCCTCTAGAAGGTTTTCAGCCTCTATAAAAGCTAGGTAATTTTGTTGGGCATATTCCCAAAAATGGAGTCACTAGGTCATATGGGATATTTAGGGTTATACCCAATAGAAATCCTGCCTCTTATCACAAAAGACACATATTTGAGTGTTTTAATCAGCCAAATCGAGAAATGGCACATACAGCCACCAACAGTAGCATGGATAAATAAATTGCAGTGTATTCACAGAGTGGAATACCATACCTCAGTGAGCATTAACAAACTACATCTGCACACAACAGCATGGATGGACCTCACAACTATAATTTTGAGCAGAAGGAGCCAGACACAAGAGTCCACACAGTTTCTGGGGAAGGCAGAGAAGGGAGCACTGGGAACATTCCATTTCTTGATCTGGGCATTGGGCAAATTGTTTTCAATTTGTGAAAATATACTGAGCTGCACACTTACAGAATATGCATTTTTCTATATGTTGTACTTCAACAAGAGGTTAAAAATACGCAGACAGAAAAGTTGCAAAAAAGTAAAAATAGAAGGTATTGGGAAAGGGGTTCCACCTTCCACCTAACTTGGCATCCCCTCGGTCCTCACTCCTCCCGTGGGGAGAGACGGGCTATGGTTGACTGGTGAGGAGGACAGGAGCAATGCCCACACGTTCCCTGGGCGTCCCCCTCTCTCCCTGTCGCCGAGCCCTGCCCCGATCCCTCAGCCTTCACTGCCATGACCTGAAAGGTGTGAGGCAACAATTCCCCCTTTGTCTGGCCAGGTCAGTGGTCTGCTCTACACACCAGGCTCACCCTCACAAGGGTGGCCTGAGGTCTGTCCCGGGGAAGATGCTGGAAGCCTTGTCTGGCTGTCGCCTAAGTCACATTCTCTGACCCAGTCGTCCCAGCAACAGAGGTGCTATTTTGATCCCAATTCCCATCTCTTGCATCTATTTCTCAACTGATTCCAAAGATGGAAGGGAAAGAGGCATGACTAATTATCACCCCTAAACTTCAACATCATCTCCTCAGCCGTTAGGAAATGGAGACAAGAATAAATACATGCTTTTCATTTGTGAGGCATTAAGACCAGAGGCTGTGAATTCTTACTGTTGGATTCTGGGGAGAGGACAAGCCCCTCTTTGGAATACACTGAACTGGATAATCAGAAGATAATAAAGGATTGTCTCTTCTCTTTCCTGTGATATTTCCCTGCACTTCTTTTATGGGTGCCCCCACTGGGGTGGAGATTTAGAGTGGGTTTAATGTAATGTCAGAGGTTATCCCTCTGTTAGATAGACATTCACAGTCATCAATTGCTGTAGATGGGGGATATGGCCAAAACACTTTGCATCTCCCATCAAGGAGTGGAGTCCATATCTCCATTCTTTGAATCCGCACACACAGGGCAAGCAGCAGCCTGGGCAGGGCTGTCCATTTGGATGTGCCCTCTCCTGCTTTGGGAACCCTTCCACTACGTGTGAAGAAGACTGGGCTGGGCTGGCCTACTGGAGGCTGAGAGATGACAGTCAAGGTCCCAGACACAGAAGTGAGGTCATTCTAGACCACCCAGCCCCACTGAGCTGCCCAAATGAGAAGCAGCACCCAGGTAACCGACAGAAGCATGAGACATTGAAAAAACGTATGTTATTCGAAGCCACCGTTTTAGCTTCCTGATTGCTAAAACAAATACCATACAATGAGTTGGCATAAACAATGGGGATTTATTGGCTCATGGTTTTGAGGCTAGAAGTTCAAAATCAAGGCATCAGCCAGATGACACTTTCTCCCAAAGACTGTGGCTGCTGGCAATCCTTAGTCCTTGGTTTTGCTGTCACATGACCAGACACGTGGCAATGTCTTCTTTCTCTTTTAGTTTACACTGATATAACTTCTGGCTGCTCACCTGCCTTCTTTCTCTGTAGGGCTTCCAGTAATAGGATTAAGACATCCTGCTTCAGTTGGGCTACACCTTAACTTGACTGTAACCTTCTCAAAAGGTCCTATTTACAATGCATTCACACCCACAGGAATAGATTAAGAACATGTTTTTCTGTGGTACATAATCCCAAGCCACCACAGCCACCAAGTGTTGAGGTGGTTTGTTACACAGCAAAAGCTGACTTATACGCTGGCTCAAATCCTTGGGTTAGGAGGGGACTCAAAGGGGACTCAAATCTCTGTCAACTCAGAATTCATATACACAAATAAGAAAACACACATTAAACAGCATTCATGGAATTCAGGAGTGAGTTTATCCACACCTATAGTTTGGCATGTTAGTTCAAACCAAACCGCAGGCTGAACCTAACGTTTGACAATAAGGACATACTTTCTAGGGCCCACTGCATCCTGTTTTAGGTTCTCTCTCATTGTTCAGGGTAGGAATTTCCTGGCTACAAAATTCCTGTTTCCAGAAGCCTCAAAAGTGGAGTTGAAGTAATGAATGCAATTCCTATGTTTACTTTTAAAGGGGCAGAGAGTACAAAGTGGTTCAACCTGAACACTTTAGCATGTGCCCATCCCTGCTCCAATCACCTCATTCAGACCATCCAGTCATGACCATCAGCACCACAGGAGGAAGAAAGGGCAACAGGAGATATTGAAATGACGGATCCTCCAGAAATAATTTACATGGTCCTTTGGAATGATTAGGCTCACCAGCCCCAGCTGGCTCCTTCCCCACCCACCTTGCTCTCCCTGTCTTCCTCTCCCACTCATACCAGTAAAGAAAACTTTGAGCCCAGTCTCTATAAAATACCTGGACACCGGTAAACGCAGATCTCTCTGGATCTTAGGGATAATGTACTGAGAACATGGCCTTGGAAGGGAAAACAGGAAAATTCTCTGCAGATGAAACATTGAAGGTTCTGAGGTCAGATTCCAGCCCCAGCAAGGTTTCAAGTTTGGCTGGCGTGCAGGCAGAAATGTTCATCGCACTCTGCAGCAGGCTTGGGGAGCAGCACAGCTTATTAACAGAGGGAACTGGCAATGGTTTTAAATTGGTGCAGTTTCCTGAGTTGATAAGAATTCCATCAAGGCAGTTAATTCACTGCTGACCATATGGCCCTCGTCTTTGAGCGTGCCTCCTAATTCGACATGAAAATGATGACTAAATTACAGACCAGTGCTAAGTTTGAAGCCTCTTTATTAATAGTCTCCTCTCCTGTTCACAGGACCATCCAGGTATGTGAAGAAACTCCTCCTGGACCAATGATGAAACGGTTCTGCTGACATCCTAGTCATCTACCTGAAGAGAGGCCAGGAACAACTAGGGAAGCCATGTCTTTAAGTTAGGAGAGGTTTTAACTATACCTCTCGGGATACACTCCCCTAAATTCTCCATCTACGACAATATAGAGCAACAGAAGGGAGGAGTTGGACTCAAAAGACCTAGCTGGTGATAGGAAGAAAAACGCCTTCTTAGTGTGATGCACCGGAAGGCACCAGTCACTAAGGCCGTCATGGAGACTGGCTACCAGACCATAGAGAGGGCTGCGTAGCTACAGTGCTTGCCTCACACCCAGGCAGCAAGGGAAGGGAGAGGCAGAAAGGAAGCTACCATCTCCAAAGGACCTACTATGTGATGGGCTCCCCTGGAAACACTTGGCTAATCACCACTCTTACCCCAAAGCCTACAATTGCTTAACATCTCTAATGACAGCTGGCAATGACCTCTAATGACCTCTAGCATGTGGAGTTGAAGGCTCGAGACTAGAAGCAAAGGGACATCTTTGGGAGGCCTCTTTGCACAGAGACTGACAAGGTTTGCTTGGCCTCCTGCCTTGGTGAGGAACCAGGTTGACCCTGGAAGGCCTGGCTCCTCTCCTTCCCTCCACCTTGATTCCCAGGATCACCTGGACTTCATTCCAGGGACACACCAGACCAGGAGTTCTCAACCCTGCTGCCACTCAGCACAGCCTGAGAGATTTTAAACATTCAGTCCCTCGTCTCAGCCCACACCTACCGAGACAGCATCTCTGGAGACGGGGCTCAGGTGTTGGGACTTTTAAAATTATTCTCCTTCAGGGTCCAGCACAGACACCAGATCCCTTTCAGTGAGGCTGAAGATAGAACCAGAGCTCTCAGCAGCTACATCCCACTTGCAACTCATTGTGGTTTGTGCCTCACTAGACCCTCAGTTCATTTTTGCAGAAACTCCTCCTTCCCAGCCTGTGGTGAAAGCTTATTTAATTAATGGTATGGGAAGTGGGTTTTCGATTCTGCCACCACCCCAGGCTCTCCTTTCAGCTCTGTGGCATCAGCCCACTTGACGAGCCCGACTCCATCCAAGCCATTGATAAATGTGCTGTCCAAAGCAGAGCCCCATGGCCTCAGTGAATTCCTGTGGAGAATTTATCTGCCACAAATCTCCTGGCAGCGTGGCCTCTATGATTTCTCCAACATTAATAACAGTTTCTCTCGGGTCATGAGAACATGTGCATTTCTTGCACAGCCTGTGATGATATAAATTGGGTCTCTCCATTCCATCCTTTTTACACTCCTAGTTTACGTGGATCGTTCTGGAAGACCAGTTGTCGTCCTTCTTCTGGAGAAGACAGGCAGAGCAGGAACTGAGTGGTTCTGCCTCTTTGGGAGCCAGAGTGCTCGTGGCAGATTAAAGTATGTACTCCCTCAAAAGGCATGTTCTTAAGCTAAATCCAAGTCCCTGTGGGTGTGAGCACTATTTGAAGGTGTTAGTTTTGGTTAAGGTGTGGTGCCCAATAGAATCGGGGCGGGCCTTAATCTGTAGTACTGAAGGCCTTATAAAAGAGTCATCAGAGAAAGTCAGAGAGAGAGAGAGTAGCCAAACACCGGAGGTCAGCAGAGCCCAGCGGAGCAGCCGCAGGGAGGCAACGCACCACGATGAAGACAGATGCAAACCAAGGAAACCCGAGGATCTCACCAGCTTCGAGGAGAAATCATGGCCTTGCCGGGGCCTTGACCTTGGGCTTCTAGCCTCCAAACCCATGAGAAAATAAACTCCTGTTGTTGTCGCAGCAGCCTGGCCAGCTAAGACAGCACCTCATTCAAACAGGGGCTCCTGCCTTGGAAGCCGGTGCAAGTACTTAGTGGCTCTGGCCTCAGTGTCTCATCTGTGAGGTAGGGATACTATAGCACCTTCCTCACAGGGTTATTCTAAGTGTCAAATGTGTGAGAACATGAGAACTGCTTAGAAGACCATCTGGCACAGAAGGAGCACTGCAGAAGTACCACCTGCCATCGTCGTCATCATTACTGTTGATGTTGCAATGATTTCTTCAAGCAGTGGACCTACTTCTTTCTTGTTCCTTTTGGGAAAACTGAATGTATTCTTTTAATTCTTTTCTTTTGTTTGATTTACAGGCTTAAATTACTCTTCTTTCTCTAGTTTCCTAAGGTAGAAGCTTATGTTATTGATTTTAGTTCTTTCTTCTTTTCTTATTCGTGCATTTCATGCTATAGATTTCCCTCTAATTTAATTATATTAAAAATTAATTCCCTCTGAGCACTGCTTTCACTGCATTCAATAACTTTTTATAAGTTCTATTTTTAGTTTCAATGAAAAATATGTTTTCATTTATTTTGAGACTTCTTCTTTTGACCCATGGTTATTTAGACATCTACTGTTTAACCTCCATGTATTGGGGAATCTTCCAGATTTTTTTCAGTCAGTGATTCCCAGTTTAATTCAATTCTGGCTCAAGAACAGATTTTGTATGATTTCTAGTCTTTTGAATTTGTTTAGGTGTGTTCCCTGACTTAGAATATGGTCTGTGTCAGTGACTGTTCCGTGTGCAACTGAGAGAGACGTGCATTGGGCTGTTAGTAGACTGAGTATTCCATAATGTCAATTGGGTCAAGTTGACTGATGGTGCTATTCAGGTCAACCTTATCCTTATTGATTTCCTGCCTGCTGGATCTATCAATTACTGACAGCGGGATGATGAAGTCTTCAACAATAGTAGTGGTTTTTATCTATTTCTTTTTTTAGTTCTATCAGTTCTTGCCCCCATATATTTTAACCCTCTGTTATCAGGTGCATACACATTTATGATTGTTACATCCTCTTGGAGAATTGACCCCTTTACCATTATATAATGTCCCTCTTTAGCCCTGATAATTTTCCTTGTTCTGTCTACTTTGTCTGAAATTAATATAGTTATTCCAGCTTTCTTTTGATTAGTGTTAACATATCTTTTTCCATCCCTTACGTTTTAAAAGTCTCTATAATTAAAGTGGGTTCTTTTAAAAAACATACAATAGTTGCCCTAGAGTTTAGAATATACATTTTTAACTACTCTAAGTCCACCTTCAAATAAGCCTATTTCATATAAAATGTAACGCAGATAACTTACAACAAATTATTCTCAATTCCTCCCTCCCAGCCCTTGTGATATTGCTGCCATTCATTCCACTTATCCACATGCTATAATCATCCAATATACTGTTATTATTACTTTATATAAAGTTTTTAGCTCAATTAAGGAAAATAGAAAATTTTATTTTACCCTTAATTTATTCCTTCTCTGACACCTTTTCTTTATGTAGATCCATGTATCTGACATATATTATTTCTTTCTGCCTGATGAAAATCTTTTAGCATTTCTTGTGGGGCAGGTCTGCTAATGATCAATTTCCTCAGTTTTTGTTTGAGTACATCTTTATTTCGTCTTCACTTTTGAAGGATATCTTCACCAAATATAGATTCCTAGTTAGGTGGGGTTTTTTTCTCCAACACTTTAAATATTTTACTGTACTCTTTTCCTTCCTGCAAGATTTCTGACAAGAAGTCCTTTATAATTCTTATCCTTGTTCCTCTACAGAGAAGGTGCTTTTTCTCTCTGGCTCCTTTCAAGATATTCTTTGTCTTTGGTTTTCTGCAGTTTGAATATTTTTTGGTATTTATGTGGTTTGGTGCCTGTCAAATTTATAAAGTTCTTGGTCATTATTACTTCAAATATCTCTTCTGCCCTCTTTTTTCTCCTTCTGGTATTCTTATTACACACATGTTATACCTTTTCTAACTGTCCCTTGTTTCTTGGATGTTCCAGTTTTTCTTGTTTGTTGTGGGTTTTTTTTTTTTTTTTTTTTTCATTCTTTTTTTTCTCTTTGCCTCTCAGTTTGGGAAGTTCTACTGACATATCTTCAAGTTCACTGATTTTTTTCCTTAGCCATGCCCAGTCTACTGAAGAGCCCATGATAAGCATTCTTTACTTTTGTTATGGTGTTTTTGACTCCTAGCATATCCCTTTTTTTTTTTTTTTTTTTTAAAGATTTTATTTATTTATTCATTTATCCCCCCCTTGCTGCTTGTGCTCGCTGGGTCAGCTAACCATGCCGTGCAGGCAGGCTTTGCCTTCACCAGGAGGCCCCAGGAACCGAACCCAGGGCTCCCATATGGTAAAAGGGAGCCCTACTGATTGAGCCACAGCCGCTTCCCCTAGCATATCCTTTTGACTCCTTCTTAAAATTTCCATCTCTCTGCTTACATTACTCATTGTTCTTGCTTGTTGTCTACTTTTTCCATTAGCACCCTTAGCATATTAAGCATAGTTATTTTAATATCTCTGTGTTTTCTCTTGCCTTTGGACATGCCTTGTAATTTTTTGTTGAAAGCCAAGCATTTGTATTAAGTAATAGGAACTGAAGTAAATAGGTCTTTTGTGCAGGAACTATGTTAATGTGGCTAGGAGTTGGGCTTTGTTTCATGTTTGTTGTAGCTGTAGCTTTCAAAGTCTTCGAATTTCCCTAGTGTCCATGTTTTTGCTTCCCCAACTTCACTTTAGGCTTCCACAAGCACTCCTCCCCAGAAATAGTCTGTGCCTGCAGCTCTCTCAGCTGAAATCCACTTTTATTACACTGGAGCCCTAATGGTATTGGTACAGTATGGAGCAGGGGGGACATTCTATAATCTTCCAGTTAAGCCTAAGTCTTTTAGCAGGTCTATGTCCCTGGCTATGACCTTCACAAGTGTTTCTTCTTGCACAACTTTCCCCACATACAACCCTTAGGTGAGAAAGGAAGGCTAGAAGGGGCTGGTGTGGGAGGGCTGCCCTTCCCCACAGCTTTGAGACAAAGCTCTGGTTCAATCCTTCCCCCTGAAGAGCAGGCCTTTGGTAGGAGGGTGGCTCTGGACACGTTTCATGAGGATTGCTCTTTCCCTACCCCCACCCACCAGCACCACGAGAGGATCCTTTTCATAGTTTTACCATGAGAACCTCACAGGGTTCCTGGAGGTAAAGTCCATGGAGAAAAAAAAAAGCAGTGGAAGGTGGGCAGGGAGCCCTTAAGACTGGGCCCCCCCAGGAGTTTCTCACACTTAAGTTAGTCCACACTCAGCTTTCAGCAATTTGTCAAAATTGCCATTGGCTCCAGTGACCTCTGCTACAGATCTTGGCTATGGCTCCCTGGATTCGTCTCTCTCCAGATTGCAGGGTGGGTGTCTAGCATGCAACTTCAGTTCCCTGATGGAGCCAATAAAAATCACTGATTTTCAGTTTTCCAGCTTTTTCTTGTTTATAAGGATGGGAATGAAACGTGTCAGAACTGAAACCAGAAGCCAGATCTACCGAAATATAATTCACCCTTTTATAGAGTACAGTTCTAGAAGTTTTGAAATCCCATATGGTCATATAAGTACCATCATTAGTAAGATGTAGAGCCATTCAACATCCCCCACCCCCAAATTCCTTCATGCCCCTTTCAAACTAACCCCTACCCCAGCCCTGGCAATCACTGATTTGTTTTCTGTCCCTAGCGATTAGTTTTACCCACAATATCATATATATTAACCAATACATTATGTGGTCTTTTGAGTCTAGCTTCTCTCATTAGCATCATGCATTTGAGATTCATCCATGTTGTTGCATGTTGCATGGTTTATTCTTTTTTATTGCTAAGTAGCATCCCATTGTTGGATGCACCACAGTTTATTTATCTATTCGCCTGAAGTCCAGGTTTTGGTGATTATGAATGTAACTGCTATAAATATTCACATACCAGCTTTTGTGAGGACATGGGTTTTCATTTCTCTTGGGTAAATACTTAGGAGTGGGATTAACTGGGTTGTATGGCAAGTGTATGTTAACTATTAAAAGAAAATACCAAGCTTTTCTCCAAAGTGGCTGTACCATTTTACATTGCCACTAGAAATATGTGGGTTCCATTTGCTCTGCATCCTTGCTGGCACTTGGTTTGCCAGTTCTATTTTAACCATTCTTATAAGAATCTAGTGGTTGAGTGTGTTTTTAAAAAAGCAACTTTCTTGCTGGCTTTCTTTCCTAAGGAAACAGCACTGGTGAATTGCTTAAAAACCTGACCTTATTTATTGGTGCTCCCTGGTTGTTAAAGATCATAGCTGAAAAGCAGAGTTTAGAAAGCTCCAAATGGCTGATAGTGTGGTCTCCTAAAATGAGAGCTCCCTAAGCCCCTCTTGCCTAAGAATTTGGGTCTCTGAGAAGGCAGTTCTAAGAAACCTCTCCAGACAAGAAGAGGGCCTTTTCCCATGATATTAAAGCCTTTGGGTTTGTTTTTGATGCCAGCAGACTGCTTGAGAGAATGAGGTGAGGCTTCTACTCCCTCCAAGAGAGGCAGGACTTAACATCTCAAGAGCACGTGTGTAAAGCACTGTGTTGGCACCTTGGGGCCCTTCGGGATGACCCCTCTGAACCCCTGCATCTGGAAGATGAGGAAACTACAGTCCCAGGTGAGGAAGAGACCCACCCATAGACAGGGCTGAAGCAAAAGGAAGCTGCAAAAAGGCAGCCTTGTCTCAAGCCAGAGCCTGGACCAAGGGGGAAAATGCTACAAAGGACATTGTGTTAGTCAGCCAGAGGGGTGCTGATGCAGAGCACCAGAAACCTGTTGGCTTTTATAAAGGGGATTTATTTGGGATAAAGCTTACAGTTACAAGGCCCTAAAGAGTCCAACTCAAGGCATCATAAGAGGTATTTTCTCACCAAAGTCTGTTGCCACTTGTTAAAGCAAGATAGTTGCAGATCTCTGTGAGGGTTCAGCCTTCCTCTTCCTCTTAAGGCTGTGTGGGCCCAGCTTCTTCTGATCTCACCTGTAGGCTAGAGGCCTCGTTTCTGTCCAGGCCTTCTCAGCTGTTCAGAGATCTGGTCTCTTCAGCTGCAAATTATCAGGCAAATGGCTCAGCTCTCCCCGGGGCTTTAGCTGTTTGAGCCTTCTCCTTTCTGTAATGTGGCAGAACCAAAATGACCAAGTTCTCTCCTCTTCTGTGTCTTTTTCCAGGTGTCTTCTAGAGTGAGTGCCCATTGATATAGCCCACCAAGGGAGTGGGGACTCAGCCCTGAGTCACACCCTACTGACACGGTCGAATCAAAGCCCTAATCTTAACATAATTTAATCAGACATCTCAGCTGAATCTAATACAATCAAAGGATTGTAAAGGATTTCACCCAGAGGAAAAGACCAGTTTACAAACATAATCTCTCTTTTTGGAATTCATAAATAAGCTCAAACTGCCACAGACATTATTGGGTTAATTGACAGAATTAGAATGAGGGCTGTAAATTAGATAAAAGAATATGAAACTTACTGAAGTCGATGACTGTTTATGTAAGAGGCTGTCCCTTTTCTTAGGAAACACACACTGAAGTACTGTGAATGTAATTTATCTTCAAATGGTTGGTGGTGGGGAATTGTGTATCTGTATAAAAAGGGGTTGAACAGAAATCAGAAAGCAAATGGAGCAAAATGTTAGCAATAGGCAAATCTGGATAAAGGGTATAAGGGTATTTTTTATACTATACTCACAACTTTTCTTGTAAGTTTGAAATTATTTCTAAATAGAAGGTTTAAAAAAATAATCCTTTAAACCCTTTTTCTACGATAGGTTGTAATTCTACGTTCCTAGAAATCCAGAGCTTTTCCTTGGTATTTCTAGGGTCTTCCATATCACTGGCTCCAAAATATAGTTTATTTTTGTTAATATAGATTGTTTTTCTGAGTGGTGAATTCATAGTTTTTCTTCATTTTAGTACTTTAGCATTCTGGTGCACTATTGACATCTTGAGGAGGAGTGTCTGCCAGAAAGAAAACGGACAACAGGGCAGAGCAGCATGCCCAGGGGTCCCACTGCTTTCCCCACCTCATGTGCCACATTCCCGACACCACCATTTCCGCAGGGTACTCCCCAGGCGTTACACCATGAGGAAGGCAAAGCCTGCCTCTGCACTTTGCCCAGAAGACGGATGCAAGACCCTTAGACCAAATCTCCATCTGCTCTGGGTAAGCTCCAAAACCAGTCCAGGACAAGAGGGGCTGGTGTCACCCTCCCCATGCTGCCCTGATTTTACTGAATAGTCTGTTAATGGAGAATAAACCTTGGATGGAAAAAACCTGCAGGGTTTTGAGTGGGAGATTATTTCCAGGTATTAAGTTTTCCTTGAAGTGTCCTGACGACTCCACATTCCTCCAGGTTTGTTCTCTATATTTATCTTCATGTAAACTGCCCACTTTTACTGAGCATCCCCTACATGGCCCAGACCACCAACCAAGCTGCCCTGGAAATTCCACTCAAATGTCACTTGCCCAGAATGCCCTGGAAATGCCTGCCGGGTGTCTCCCTGAGCATCTTGTTGCACTTTCCAGGCTGCTCTGGTTACATGTCTGCCTGTGCGGCCATCTAACCTGATGAAGCCTTGATTTGGACATTTTCACAGCCTCAGAACCATAAGTTTATAAGTTAATAAGTCCCCATTGTAAAAGCCAACCCATTTCTGGCATATTGCATTCCAGCAGCTTTTGCAAACTAAAATACCTGGCCCCCAGCACAATAGCTGATATAAATTACTTAATAAGTATTGAATGAAGGAATGAATGAACAAATGAACGCATGAATGAACAAGTGAGTGAATGATGAAGCCCAAGAGGGAGGAGCCTTAGGTTCAAGCCGTGGCCCAGTATTGATTTCTCTGATCTTGGGGAAGTCCATTTTATTCTTGGTTGCTTCATCTACCAAACAGTGTTAATTCTTCCCTGGTTATATCACAGAACTGTTTCAGCAAAGGGATAACGTCTGCAAAAGCATTTTTTAATGTAAAATACCATGCCCAAGTACATTACCTTTATGTTTTAAGGAAAGAAGGGCGTGATTAAGGGACTTTGTAAGGGGAAGGCACATTGTGCTACCAGTTGTAAGATCCAGCCTCAGCTGCTCATTGGAGTCACTGGGGAATTTCATTGGATTGGGACATGGCCTGGACACTGGGATTTTAAAAACTCCCCAGGTGACTGTCATGTGCAGCTCAGGCTCAGAACCTCTGGTAGACCTGGAAGTGTGAGACCTGCCAGCTGACCCCAGCTGCAGGTCACTCGGTCCCCTCTTTGGAGCTTAGCTACATCAGCATCAGCTGGAGGCCGGTTCAAACCCAGAGTGCTGGACCAACCGCCAGTTGCTGATTCAGCAGGTCTGGGGTGGGGCCTGAGAATGTGCATGGATGATGTTGATTCTGTTAGTCTGGGGTCCCCACTTTGAGAATTACTTGGTTAGGGTAGCTAGCCCAAATCAGAATCTCCTATTGAACTTTTTAGCCATCCCAGGTGCCAGCTCAGGCCTGCTGAATTGCAATCTGTGTAATCCATTTTCAACAAACTCTCTGAGCCACCCCACCCACCAGGTCCATTTGAGAACCTCCACAGCTTGTGATTCTGGGACCACACCTGTGGTTGCTCCAAGGCTGTGAGGAACTCTTAGCCTCGCCCTGAAGAAAGAGAAGGCCAAGAAGACAGGCTTGTTTAGCAGAAAGGAGAAGGCAGCCCTGTAAGCCTTGGGATGCAAGCTGTCCTTGCATTCATTGGAAGTGACCCACAGGGGTGTGCCCTGGCGGGGAGCACTAAACACCTAAGGTGAGAGTCACCAATGCCCCATCCAGGAACCCTGGGGGTGAAGCCTTAGAGCAGGTCACCTCTGGGCCAGCTAAACACAATGCCCTCTGTCATGACAGGGCAGAGGTCTAGTGACATCATTTTATCCCTAAAACATGCTATTATTCTCCTCCACTCCAATTAGGAAACTAACAGTTAATCGGTAGGATAATGGAGCAAATAAAAGCATCCTCATGGATTATCCACAGACCTAGGAATTCCTAATGAAGTAAATAACTATTTTGCTTTATTGTTTAATAGTTAAAATAGTAGAAAATCACTCCCCTTTTCCCTGAGGAAACTAAATACTAGTTAAGACTGTTCTTCCCAGCAGGTGACCATCTCTACGTTTATATATTTACTCAACAAAGATGGGAGCTGCCACCGAGTGTTGGGTCCTGGACTGGGGTTTCACACTGGACAGGACAGACATGCCTGTCCTTAAGGAACCTGCTGCTCAGTGGGAAAGACTGACAGCAACCAGGAAGTATGCAAGTCCACCTGCACTAAGTGCTGGCAAGGAGAAGAGCAGAGTACTCTAGAGAAAACGAGAGCAAGGGTAGGGGCAGGATCTACTTGAGGCTGGGTGCTCAGAAAAGGCCCCCAAGAACAATTACACTTAAGCAGAGGCCTGAAGGATTAGAGGAGCTAGCCAGGGATATAACAGTGAAGGGAAGGAAAGGGAAGTCCTGCAGAGAGAACAGCCTTACAGAGGCCCTGAGGTGGGAGGGGGCTTGGGTCACTGGTGGAAAACAAAGGCCAAAGAGGCTAATAGCACAGACAACAAAGGGGAGGGGGTGGGAGATGAGGTCAAAGAGGATAGAGGGAGGGAAAGGGAGGTAATGTAGGGTGACCAACTGTATTAGTCAGCCAAAGGGGTGCTGATGCAAAGTACCAGAAATCTGTTGGGTTTTATAAAGGGGATTTATTTGGGGTAGAAGCTTACAGTCACAAGGCCATAAAGCGTAAGTTACTTCCCTCACCAAAGTCTGTTGCCATGTGTTGGAGCAAGATGGCTGCCGACGTCTGCGAGGGTTCAGGCTTCCTCTTCCTCTTAAGGCTCCATGGTGCCAGCTCCTTCCTTTCTCAGCTGTTGGTTAGCATAAGGCTTCTCTCCTGGGGGCTCATTTCTTTCCAAGCTCAGCCGCTCTCTTCACAATATCATCTGTAGACTATCAGGTTCATTCTCTTCCTGGCGCCTCTGCCATGTCTAATGGAGTCATCTCTCTTTCCTCATGTATCTGCTTCTCTGTGTGTTTACTTCCCGGGATCCAGTATCAAAACTCCAACCCTCTCCTTAACTGTGTTGTTTTCTCTGTGAGTCCCCCACCCACCAAGGGGGTGGGGACTCGACATACTACTGATGTGGCCCAATCAAAGCCTTAATCATAATTTAATCAAGTAAAAGTGAAACCTCTGAATTTAATACAATCTAATATGCCCAGAGGAACAGACCAATTTACAAACATAATCCAGTATCTATTTTTGGAATTCATGAACAATACCAAACTGCCACACCAACCATCCCAGTTTCCCAGGACAGGTACTATTAGTGCTAATACCAGGAAACACCCAGACACATTGGGATGAATTAGTCATGCTGGAGGAAGGGTCAGAAAGGACACAGAGGAGGGGATAGGAGGACAGGTCAGAGAGACAGGTGGGAAGCCACTGGAGATTTTAAGTGGGGAAGGGTCATTAAATGTATATAGATTGGATTGGAGGGAGCATAATGGAAAGCAGGGAAGATTGTTAAAAGAAGCTGAGGTCACCTAGACAAGAGGAATTAGCCGCTTGGACCAGGGTGGCAGTGGAGATGGAAAAGAGGTGACAAAGGCCGGTGTTTGTTCCTTGAGAAGGGCCAGCACACGCCTAGTGCTCGTCTCCGGTGTCCTACAGGATTGGATACAACTGTTTGTGACTATTGTGCTGCGCAGCTTGGCAGGTGTATGGCCAAGGCAAGGAGACACAGCAGGGGGAAGAGCAGTCCTTTGCAGGAGGGGGCTTTGCCCAGGAGGAGGATGACAAGGTGTGGCAAAGGGCAGTTTCAGAAGCCGCTTCTCAGAGACAGCCCAGGGGACATTATCCTGGGGCACAGGCGGTCTTTGCCGCGCCCTTCAGAGTGACTGTCGTGCTGGTCTGCCTCCGTGGGCAGCCATCACTGTGGCTGGCCATATTAGCTGGCCTGTCTGGGAGCAGAAAAGGTGGAAAGAGGTGAGGGAAGCATGTTACCCTCTGGTTTCATAAGCAAATATGGAGGGAATGACGGGGGTAAAGACCTAGAAAGAGGAGGGAAATCGAAGGCCACAGCAGCAGAGGGATAGAGCCAACCTGCGGCCCAGCAGGGAAGGGCCCGGGGAATGGACACCCCCACCTCATTCTCTTCCAGTCCTCCCATCACCTGCCGGTGCCCCCAGTGACTAGGCCTAAGAAACAGTCAGAAAGCGAGTGCACACAGGTGAGACTCCTGGGCAGAAACAGGGTGGGGAAGGGTGGAAAGTAGATCTAGACAGGCAAATGGGAAGTTCACGCAGCCCAGAGGGAATGAGTGAGGGGCAAGAAAGAGGGGGATCAGGAAAAGAGCCATGTTCAGAGCAAGGTCAAGGGTGAGACCCACTGTAAGGAGGGGCTGCCAACAGGCTAGAGGGGCCCCACAGCACCCTTCTCCCCCACTTTGCCAGACAGCCTGGTCTTGAACCCCGACTCCACCATGCCCTAATGGTGTGACCTGGGTTGAGTTACTGTCAGGAGACAATTCTCCATGCGTCTGTTTTTGCACATCTTGTGACCACAGACACCGACTGCCGTTGCTCTCAGACTATCTTTGCAAGGTAACAGCCTTGGAAGATAGAGATGGCGTCTCCAGGGCAAGGGTCAGGCACACTGTAGAACTCTGGGGTCCCTTAGACTTGGGGATCTTCTCCTGGAACACAACCCGCTATCTGTGAAGGTGTCACCTGGCCCTCTGTGTCACCCTGTGGAAACCGGGGTTCAGGGAGCCAGCCCAAATGTGATACAAGCTTCTGCTGTTGCTCTAGTAAGCCCAGGCCTTTGTTTCTGACTGAGGAGTCTGTGTCTTCTGCCAGCACCCATGGCCTGTGGCAGCTCACTAGCTGCTTAGAAATAGGGTAGAATCTCACACGGTACGTACCCTTAGGGTCCTTGACAGGTACCTCGACTCTCCAAGACCCAATTTCCTCAACTGTAAAACAGAAATAATAAATGGGCTGTGCTGATTGCAAAAGGTGGTACATGCCAAGGGTTTGGAATTGTTTTTGGCCCTTCTTAAGTGCTCAAATTAAGTTAGATTTCTCTACTCCCATAGGGCAAATGAGTCAAACTCAAAAATGGCAAAATAAACATCACAACAGCGGACCTGAAGTCCAACATAGGTGAGGAGAAAGACTTTTTCAATTCTCTGAATGAAGTTTCAAAAGTTCTGAAACAACTTAAAGATGTGATTACAGAGCAGTTACCACCGGTGACTTTGAAAAATGTTCTGTAAGTAGAGGGGAGACAGAAAACCAAACGTCAAAAATCCCCATTTCAAAAAGATGGATTCCAGAAAGGCCAGTTTAATGTGGATCCCTGAAGAGATTCTAGAATAGATAATTAACCAGATGGCTTGTGAGCTTGTGGAAATGAACTCAGTAATCGTTGGAAACCAGCATGAGTTCACAAATAACACACTGTACTGTACTAATTCTTTTTTTTCTTTCTGACAGGATCATTGGATTAATCACCACAAAACTGTGAAAAGAGTATAGCTTGATTTCAGCAAGAACAGGCAATATGGGAAGGAGTAAAATGGAATGGATGAGACTCTAAGGCAGGGATTCTTAACCTTTTTTGTTTCACGGACCCCTTTGACAGTCAGGTGAAAACCATGGACCCCTTACTAAGTCCACACTGTACTGTGAATTATTTAATATATCACACCTGCACCAACACGTCTCCACAAGAATGTTTTTTAAAATTTAAATTCAAGCTCACAAACCCCTTGTTAAGAGGCCCTGCTCTAAGGGATGTATCTACTGATTTGAAAGGTTTCTAACAGGGTGACACCTCTACCCTCTGTACCATGCTTAGCCAAGACTTGCCTTAAAAATATAGAAAACATGTCTGAGATGACACAGTGCTGGGGAGAAGGGACGACGTGACCTCTGAAATACTCCAACAGGCCAGAATCACAAGGGAAGCCTAAGGAGAAGTGATTAAGCTCTTCCTTTGGCTTCCTCCCTGGCCTGAGGGGTTTGTATGGAATGAGCCTGGGGTTTCTTACTTGTAGGCTCCACCTGAGCCAAGGAGGTGATGCAGCTGCATGAGCCCAGCCCCAGTGACCAGTGTCCTAGGCTCTGCCATGGGCCGGGCTAAGTGTGTGACCTTCTCCTTTACAACCCCGACAACCACCTTCAAAATAGCCTTTACTGCCCCATTTTACAGAAGTTCAGAAAGCTAAACAGACTATCCCAAGGTCACAGAGCAAGCAAATGGCACAGCTGAGATTCCACCCCAAGTGTGTGCAGCCCCTTGGCCTGTCAAGACTCATGATGCCACTGACCACACACGGCAGAGCCTATCTGTCACTCTTATAGCCCATCCCATGAGATACCACTGGGGAAACAGTCCTGGAGAAGATGGAAGGGGGACATGATGAGCCTAAACTCCCTGGGACTTTCTGGACCTCTGAGGTCTGGTTTCTTCCTATATCCTTCATGCGAGCCCCCAGCCACTTCTCCCCCCAAATCCAGCCCTACCGACCTGCTGGCAGTTTTGGAGCCTTCCTCCTCTCACACCTGTTCACCACTGCATCTGTTGTTTCTCCCTTTTCCACATCCACAGTTCTCACCTGGCCAATCCACCTTTTCCCCCAGATCTCGGCTTCCGGTTCCAGGCCCACCTCCCTGTTGCAGGGGTCTGTCAGCTGATGTATTTCCTGCTCAATGATTGTGCCCCTAAGTCACCAATCCCTCAGGTAAGGTTCAAAACCTAGAAAAGTTACCCGAGGGAGGCCTGCAAATATGGCATATAGTATCAAAAGCCAATTAACAAATCTAAGATACCATCACTAATTAATATTTGATTAATAGAAACTGAAGGCTTTATTTTCCAGAATCTCTAAAAATGCCCTGGTGTCCACTCCAGGAGAGAACAGAAACACAGCCACATCTGTACAAGGTGGCTCTCAGAAGGGGAGTGTGAGCATCTTTTCTAGGACTGTCACTAGGAGGCCCTACTTCTGATGTGACTGTATGACTTCAGAGATGAGGCTGAGTCTATTTCTAAAAGACCCAGCTCAGCCATGCACTGCAAGTTAAGAGTTCTGAATGGGCCCAGCTGAAAAAAAGGGCAAATCAGTTTGACAGAGAACATCACCTCACTGACTTTGGAGTTATTAAAATGACACCCAGTCAGAGAAAAGAAAGTGTTTGTGGAACAAAGTTATTTGTTCCTTCTGATAGAATCAATGAAATATCAAGTCCTCGTGTGCCGTCGGCATGCATCAGAGGGTCAGGATGCAGGCTGGTGGGCGAAACTGCCTTCCCTGGGACCACCCACCATGAGGTGATGCCATGGCATGTCCAGCTCCAGGAGATGCCTTTATTTGGTCTGTTTTGTGCAGCCCCAAGAGCCTGGTCTCCCATAAAGTAAACCACAAAAGGCAAGATTAAACGGAGCCTTCGCCCAGTGTTATCAGCACAGTGCTCTGTTTAAAGTACTGGCCCTGCAATCGGCTAACGCTGCTCAGAAAAGCCATACATGGCACAGTTCTCCTCTCCTATCCCATCTCAAGTGATGTTTTAATGGACAATAAACAGCAAGCTTTATAAATAAGCAAGAAGCAGGAGTTGGAGATGTTAGGAGGGATGGAAAGACTCATAGTTTAATACTCTCCAAGTAGAACTGTATCCAAAAGCTAATTTTAGCCATTGTTTGCATGTTTAATGGCTGGATGTGACCTTCAGAAGGAGAGTGAACGAAGGGGTGGGAGGACCAACCCTCCTTTGATGCAGCTGTGGATGTCACGGGGTTTCTTGTTGAACTTTCATTTTTGCTTGCCCCATAGTGAGACCTGGCCCCATCTTGAGTCATTCTCGAGTAGAAATGCTGTTCTTAGGAGTTGAAAGTGACTTTTAGGATGATGGAAGTGCTTCCTTCAACCCAATGCTACAGAACTAGCAAACATTTTCAGATACCATGTTCCTTGCCTACTGTGAAGGAAGGAAGGTTTTTAAATTAAAAGGAAATCTCCTCCCATTCATCCACCCCTGGCATTACTAAGCTCAGAACTTCTGCTCAAACACTCCTGGTGACTGAAAGCTCCCGATGTCACCATCTGTTTTTGAGTAGCCTTGACTGTTAGAAAGCTTTACCTTCTATCAAGCCAGCACCTGTATTTATGCAATTGTATCCATTCTCATACTTTTGTCTCTTGACCCAGTATCGTATCCATGCTTTCTAAATATTCAAAGGATGTTCCCCCCCAGCCAGACAAAATAGCCGTAGGTCCTTCAGCTCTTCTTCCTTTATGGTTCTCAGTCTCTCAGCAACTTCACCATACCATCTGCTCACACTCCAGTCTGTCAAGGGGATCCAGGAACTGGGCTGTGGTGATGAGAGCTGTTATTCTTTTACCACTGCCCACATGAAGCTCTTCTCTCTAGGCATCCTGTTAGCCATTACCACAAGGACAGGCCGCAGCTGCTTAACAAACATTAATCGGTGGTAATAATATGTCATGGCAGAAAACATGTGAAAACCCTTTCAGCAAGCCCTCGGCCCTGCAGCTGAATTTACAAAAGTGTAGATTCAGCTAGCTTTAAGATGAATTTCAATTCACTCTATAAAACACTTCTTAGATAACTAAAAGAAGAGCACTCTGGGATCTCACTGGCCATAGACCTGGGAGTGCTGACCAGGGATTTGCGCTCCGGGATGTAATGATTTTAAATTTAGAAGTTTAAATGATTGTGGATTATACTGGACTATACATATTGGGTTCAGGATAAAACAATTTGACAAACCTCTTTCCAGCTCCATAATCCAAGTATTTGAACATACACTGGAGATGTGATTTGAGCTCCCCCCACTCCATGTTTTCTATGCTTTCACTCAAAGTAGGCAACTGGGTCAGACTGGAGGGACTCAAAAGTTATTATAAAGGTCACACAGAGCTTCAGCATGACAAAGATGCCAAATAAGTCTCTTCTGTAGTTAGTCAATAAGTAAATGTCAGGGGTAACTTTATATAAGCATTACATGGTGACATTCTATAATGTCAAAAATGACCACTATGCATGTGCCACTAGTAGATTAAAATTTAACTGAAAACCTATTTTGGTTCTTTCTTTACATAACTGTGGTGATGTTGGCTTGGATATATGGACAACCACATAGCTCCTGGAAAAGGGAACCTATACTACATTCCAACAGAGTGAAACCTTTCTCCCCCTTCCCAAAGAAGTGAGACACTTGGTCTCAGTCATCTGGATTTCTTTCCCACCTCCTGTCCTCTTTCCTGCCATTGCATTTCCAAGTAAAATGCCCTCAACTATAAATTACTATAGGTAGGCTCTCACCGTGGAATCTGAGACCCGTGTGGGCCACTCAAGGGAGGGAGTTATTTGAAAAGAAGTATAGATACAAACAAAGAGGGGTCAAACACTTTGTATTTTTTTATAGACATCATTAAACAAAAACACAGTAGGATTTAACAAAGCAGTTTGTTGAGGTTTGGGTTTTATTCTTTAGAAAAAAGGAAAATTTACAAGATGCAGAAGTCTCACACAACACAGTATCACTAATGATTGTTCTTGCTATACCTTCACACTAGCCCTGGCTTAAAACCAGTGTTGCCAAGACTATGGACAGCATGAATGTGCTTGAGACATCCTGGACACACAGAAACACATTACAGTGTAAAAGGAGGACTCGGTGACAGATGATGTTGGGCCAGCCTGTTTCAAAGCAAGCCAAGATATTTTAGGAACCCACAAAGCCTTTGTGTGTGTGCCCTGCCGCCACATGCATTTCTCCCATTTGGAACTGCGAGAGGCCAAATGGAGTACATATCCCCAGAATGGCAGGACCCACTTCCCCCATTAGAGAAACACAATTACAGAAAATGGTAATGTTCCTTTGGTTGTTTTTTGGTAGGGCTACTTAGGGTCCCAGTTTCTTATTTCTGGTCTTCCTTTTCCATGTTCCGGTTCCAAAGCCTTAAAGCAGTGTAGGTACTTAGGATCTTTCATAAGCTTTGCAGGATCCAGTTCTGACCAATGATAGTGCACTAAAAAGAACAAAAATAAGACATTACTCAAGAGGTCTCAATTTGTGTCTTCAAATCCTATTAACAAAACAAACAAACAAACAAAAAAACCAACAAAGCATAAAGCTCAAAGCTGAAGCTATCCTTTCAAGTTTGTACAATGACAACAGCATGACAATGTTTCAGTTTGCTATGAAAAATCTGCTATGTTGGCATGTGTAAATCCAAACAGCTCCTCAAATATTCTCTAACTTATTAGAACTCCATTTTTAAAAATTCAAAAAGACACTAAACCAGATTTTTGGAACTTAAATGATACACTTTTTAATCAACCATGCAAAGAGAAATCACAAGGCAAATTAGAAAATATTTTGAAGTGAATGAAAATGAAAATACAACATGAAAATTTGTGTTCAGTGAAACCAGTGCTTAGAGGGAAATTCATAGCATTAAGTCTTATATTAGAAAAGAAGAAAGCTGTCGAATCAATTATCTGAGTTTCTACATTAAGAAACTAAAATAGCAAATTAAACTCAAAGCAAGCAGAAGGAAGGGATTAATAAAATGCAGAAGCCAATAAAATTGAACACAGAAAAACAAAGAAATGAAAAGATTAAAAAATTAATAAGTCTCTAAGCCTAACTGACCAAGAAAAAGGGAGAAGATACAAATGACCAAAATCAGGAATGAATCAGGCAATACCACTACAGGTTTTGTAGACATTGAAAGGTTAATAAGAATATGTGGCAAACAACTTTATGCCCACAAATTCAACAACTAAGAGGAAATGGAAAAATCCCATGGAAAAAAATTAGATATGGAAGTCTTATTTCCAATTCCTTTTGATAAGGGAGATGGAGGAGTGGGGAGCCTAAGGAAATCACAGGGACAGGGAATTAAACTAAATGCTTATTCTTGGGAAATTTTTAACACTACTCAAAGAATGGCTGGTTCTCCAGTATAAAATGTTTGTAATTCTGTTTGTAATTCTGAGGCTTCAACAAAGACCAACTGATCTTGCCAAGATGTGATGTGGACATTTGTCATCTGAGCATTTAACTAAATCTCAAGCTTAACAGAGAAGTTCTTACTCCCTCATATCTAAATTCTAACTGTATGGACTTCAGTAAAAGCAAAAAGGTTCTGGTAACAGTAAGTACAGTATGCCTGTGGTGATGCTTCTGTGAATGTGTGTCCTGACACACTCAACCCAGGACACACGCTCCAGAAGGGGTCGTGTGATGAGCAGGTGCCTGGATGGACCCAACAGCCTCCCACCCCTGTAACACCGCTTGATATCAAGGCCCCTGGGCCCACACCAGAAAGGCCGGTTAGAGCCACAGCTAGTCCGTGCTTTTCTTCTGTTTGGAACCTTCCAAAGGATTGAAATTTCTCCTGAGGCCTACCCTTCCATGGTGGCCCAAGCTCCAAAATTCATCTGTCACAGCCCTGTACTACTTTCTAAGAGATAGCTGAAAGACCCCAGGGACCATTAGAATATGGGAAATATACAATATGATTCCTGGCATCATATTGCTTCAATTCTTACGTCAAGAAAAGGAACCCACTTGCTCCTACATTTTATTCAGGGTGTTAATCTAAACTTGAGAATCTGGGTCCATTAACAATATCCCTTTCTCCACTTGCGGTCTGGTTCCCACGTTGACCTCTGGGTAACCCCAACTTCTTGGCACAGATTTGGTACCTCCGTTTTTTAATTTCAAGTAAGGTTTAGGATCCTACTTGAATACATTCTTCACTTCCATTTACTTCTATTAAATATTATCCAAGTTTTAAAACTTTGAGATAATACGTTTATGCTTCAAATGTTTGCTATACAGATGGAAATTATAAAGTTTACTAAAGAATAAATTGACCTAGAAAATGTTCATGATATTCTCTTAAATGATAAAAGGATGTTCCACAAAATATACAGTATGTCCTCAACTTTGTAAAAATAGAGAGAAAGAGACAGAGAGGGTTATGTGCAGAGAGAAAAATGTTATAAAAGCATTGTTAATAATGGTTAACTTGCTGAGATGGCAGATATTTATTTTCTTTGAGCATTTTGGTATTTTTGAATTTTTTTATAATGAATGGGCATTAATGAACTAAAAATGGCTTTCAAAAGAAATTGTATAAGAAAACAATTTAGAAATTCCAATTCCCTATTAGAGAATCACAGAACTGGAAGGGACCTTGAACCCAGGGATTCTCAGTTTTTAGATAAACCACCCAGGCACAGGGACTGTATGAAGGATTGAGAACAAATTCAGTAGCCTCCAGGATTACCTGTGCTACTGCTGAGAGCCCTATCAGGGAGGTCAGAAGGGCACAGCTAGGCTACACTAGGAACAGGCAGGCCTAAGGAATCAAAATATCAATGTCACAAACTGTTTGAGCCATCACTGTTACAGCTGAAAGCACTGTTACCCCCACAAGGCATGGATTGGTCAACAGGTACTACTCTAATTCCAATTTCACTTTCTAAAAATGTTTCTTCTCATTTTCTTGAGCACAATGATAGAAAAACCTGAGGACCGGGTTACAGGCCAACCACTGGAAGTGGCTGGCGAGAATGAAGCTCACACAGCTGAAACTGTCAACTGGGAAGGTGGGGATAAGCCAGCTGCAAGATCCACTTGCTAGATCAGAAAAGCTGATGGACACATGATCCTCTAGAAAATAGTGGTCCACACTGAGGCTTGAAAGTCAGCAACCAGTAGGCTGGGGAGCACCCAACAGGCAGTGGCATAAGAAGTGCCTAATAACTTAGCACTATAGCTTCGCAGCCTTATAAAAGAAGGTAGAGGGACCACCAGCTTCCTCCAGCTCCCAGCGTGGGTCTCTTTTACTGCCTTCAAACTTTGGGGGGGCAGCAGGGAACTTCTTCAGCAGAACCAGCCCAAGACCAGTAGTAAGGAATCCCTCGACAGCTTTTTAAAAACAGTCTCCCAAAGATGCTGACTTCCAGCTGACATGCTTCTGGCTTCATGCCAATCAAGCCACCACAAAAGGCAGGTACTAGACTTCTGATGTGCACATATTATGAACCTGCTCCCCAAGTCACTGTCAAAAGATTTATTTATTTACATTATGTCACAGCAGGAAAGCTAATCTACAGTCATTTACCTAGAGAAGCAAGGCTACCCTATGCCTTGACATGACAGTTGCTGGGCAACGTTATCAGTGAAGGGTTCATGCGGACCTCTTGGCACTGTGTAGGGTCCAGCAAGCCCTATGCTTCATTGTCAGGGTAAGAGAACCTCGTTTCTGCTCAAGAGCTGATGGTCTTGACATACCCATGAGAACAGAGGAAAAGTCATGAGATTTCCCAAGTAAGAAAGAAAAGCTTGGTGTGATATAAGAAAACAAGCAGGAAAAAACTGACGTTATGCAAAAGTAGACGAGAACAAACTCTGACCGCAGAAACTGAGAGAACTGGTTTTGACTTTCTGGCATAACTTCTTCCCCCATCTATTTCTCAAGCATACTTATATATATTAAACCATGTCAGTGTTACCATGCTTCAAGGGTTCTGACAGCAGGCTCAAAATCATAACCTGAGCCCTCTAGGTTAGTTCTGACCAACAGCATTTTCTGCAAGGACAGAATTGTTCTCTATGAACGACGTCCAATTTGGTAGCCACTAGCCACATGTGGCTACTGAACACTTGAAATGTGGCCCCTGCAACTAAGGAAATGAATTTTTAAGTTTGCTTAATTTTAATTAATTTAAATTTACATATCCACATGTGACTTAGTGGCTGCTATATCAGGCAGCGCACTGTAAGTTATCTGCAAACTTAGCTCTGCAATACACTAGAACACTAATCATGGCCAGCTTCCTACCAACTTATTTTCTAATAAATAAGGAAATTGAGGTGGAAGCCTGGGCATGGAGAAAATCCAACCTACTGCTGGAAAAGTAACATAAGGCACCTCCTCTGTCTCAGCAAGGGAGCACATCAATCTCACAGATAACCAAAAGCAAGAACCACACTTAAGGCTTGGGAATAGTAACCTCCATCTTGTAAGGAGAGAGAAAATGGGGCAGAAAAAAATATTTGAAGAAACAGCAGCTAAAAATTTCCCAAATTTGTTCAAAGACATAAATTTACAGATTCAAGAAGCTCTGCAAACCCAAAGCAATTAGAATGAGACTCAAATATGACACTGATGTTGGGATTATCAGAAAAGGAATTTAAGATAACTATGATTAATATGTTAAAGGCTCCAATGGAAAAAGTAGATGACATGCAAGAACAGATGAGCATTACAAGCAGAGGGATGGAAACTCTAAGAAAGAATCAAAACGAAATGCAATAAATAAAAAATATTATAATAGAAATAAAGAATGCCTTCAAAGGGCTCATCTATAGACTCGCCAAACTAAGGAAAGGATCAGTGAGCTTAAAGATAGGTCAATACAAACTTCCTGAACTGAAATGTAGAGAAAAAAGGATTAAAAAAAAAAAAAGGAACAGAACATCCAAGAATTGTGGCACAATTGCAAAATATGTAACATACACAGAATTGGAATATCAAAAGAAGCAGAGAGAGCAGAGCAGAATATATCCAGGAAGCTCAATAACACCAGACAGGAAAAATACCCAAAAAACCATACCTAGAACAATCATATTCAAACCGCAGAAAATCAGAGACAAAGAGAAAATCTTGAAAGAAGTCAGAGAGAAAACAAAAAACACTTCACCTATAGAAGAACAAGAAGAATAATTACATTGGCTTCTCATCAGAAACCAGGCAAGCAAGTAGAGAATGGAGTAAAATATTTAAAATGTTAAAAGAAAAACAACAATAAAAAACACACCAATCTAGAATTCTTTATCCAGCGAAATTAGCCTTCAAAAGTAGGGGAGGACTTTCTCACACAAGACCTGCAAGAAATGTTCAAAGAAGTTCTTCAGGCAGAAGGAAACTGATATAGGTCAGAAACTCAGATCTGTGTGATGAAAGGAAGGGCAGAGAAAAAAATGAAGGTAAAAGAAAATTGTTTTTCTTATTTTCAGCTGATCTTAAAGATAATTGCTTTCAGTACGAAGTAACAGGTGATTGTAGCATATGGAAAGTGAAATGAATGACAGCATTTTCACAGGGATGGGAGGTAAGAATTGGGAATACTCTGTTATAGGGGCCTACACTACACATGAAGTAGTACAGTGCTATTTGAAGGTGGACTCAGATTAGATAAAAATGTTTATTGTAAATTCTAGGTAGAAAAAAATTTAAGTAAAAAAAAAAAAAAATCACCTCAGTGCCAATGGCTAGTTATGCACCATCAAATACCTGGACCAGGGAAGCGGTGTGAATATTAAAACAGGGAAGGCAAAGTGAAGCCCTGGGAATGAAAGAGACCTTCCCTTCTACAAGTGAAAAAAAAAAGAATTGAGGACTTCTTTTAAGAGAACACACACACATACACCTCAGTTGCTCCCGTCTCATTAGGAAGAAAGGTGCTCAGCCAGGACACATCTTACTGTTCAGACAAAGGTCAAGTTGAAAAAGCAAACAGATGGCAGCTTCCAAAACACTCTCCTTGTTTGGTTTTGAGTGTGTTGACATTTGAGGACAGAAACGTGGGAAACTGGTTAGGAGCCTGCCCCTCTCACAACCTAATTATGGCAGCTAAGTAAATACTCAAATGAGGCAATACTTCAAGCTGCAACCAAGAGCAGAAACCACATTTTTTTTAGCGAGAAGGTGCCCTGATGCCTTTAGTTCTGGACCAGAAAGGGGGAAATAATTGAGTTTCAGCTTCACAGAAAACCTCGTCTCCTCCCAGCAAGGTGAGGGAGCCTAGAGGAATGAGAAAGAGGACAAAAGCAGAAGTTAATTTTAGAAGTTTCATGTCCATTTGATAAATTAAGAAGCAAGTTTGTACTGTAATAGCAAACGTTGACACCCTGGGAAATGTCCTCTGAACCATGAAGGTTTTTGAGTCATTTTCAAAGAAAAATACGCCCAAAATCATGCAGTTTCTCATTCTATTTTCTTTTGCCTTTTCTTTTTCTGGCATGCCTTGGAAACTCAAAGCTGCTCCCCTTAAGGCCTGAGAGACTCCCTAGGGCTCCTTCTGTTTTTAAAGAAAAGCAAATGAAAACTACAGCTCCCTTTGCCAGGGGAGGGAGAAGGGCTGCTGTTTCTCTGTGGAGCAAAGCAAATGCTAAGGTCACCTTCTTTCTGTCACTACTAAATTCCACTGGTCTAGAGATCTGAATATTCGGTGGTGATTCTGTGGGTCTCCTGGGGCAACAAAAACCCCAAACTATAACCGGCACTATTGTGACCCCCTTCCAGGACTTCCAATCCGGAAACATGGCTGAGTTCCGGGAAGTGAGAGTGGGCTACACCGCCCCTCCCGGTCCTGGCTGTGGCGGGGCAGAGGCGGCCAGCGGGAAGGCTCAGAGGGGCCTTCCACTTCTGTCCATCCATGCCTGGACATCAGCACCTGCCGCTGGGCCTCTGCTGCCATCGCTGATTGGAATAATCGCATGCGGATGCCTACCTTACACTGTCAATAAATGAACGCTTTTCCTTGTGCATCCAGACCAAAACCCAGACACCACCACACAAATGTGCAAAGGAAGCATGGCTTCTGCATTCCACGGACTGATCCCAACTTTCTCATGAGGCTCCATCCTGCTGGGTAGCAGCAGCCGACATCTTGAACAGGAGCTCCATTTCCCCTTGGTGTCAACAGCTCTCCAAGAATGCTGCGGCCTTGTGCTGAGGGGTGGTGGGCCATTTGATATGGTGGGATCAGAAGCCCTCCCCTGGCATCACCTCAGATCTCACTGGCACAGCAAACCCCTCCAACTCTCACCCAGGAGGCTGAGGTCACAGACCTGATAGGATCCTTGGTGCTAGGAAGAGCTGAGGCCACGACCCCATCTGGCCTCCTGGCTGAGGCTGGGGCTGCCTGCCCTCTCTCACAAAGCCTCTGGGCAGATTCGCGTGCCTTCCTCCAAGGACCCACCACAGCTCTCTTCTGCACCACTCCCAGGGCAGGCAAGACCCCCCTCGACTTGACACTGGGAGGACACTGGGGCAGGCCTCTTTGCTGCCTTACACGGCGCTGCCCCTTCTACTCAGCCGCGGCAGTTTTGTGGAGACCTGGAGCCATCCTCCTTTTTGCAGCAGTCTCCTTCCAGAACTCTCACCAGGGACTCGAGCACAGGCCCCACTGCTTCCAGCTTTCAACCTAACCCCCACCCTAGGAATCTGGCCTGAAGCTGGGCGCCGGGACACACAAGTCTCTCTCTTCTCTCCCACTGAGTACCCTAGCCTGAGCGCTTCATTTCACCTGCCCTCCTATATGTCTCCTCTTCATTCCAGAAGAGGCATTCACACTCTCCCATCTCTTCCCTGGGGCCATAATGACCACATGGCTGCAGAGAAATTGACTTACAGGGAAGGGAAAGGAAAAGCACATCTGTATAATATTTTCAAAACACTGTGTTCCTTGGGTTCACGCCTGCCACTGCTGTGTTCTTTCTCTAGCTAGCTCTTTTTGGGTAGCTGACAGGATAAGAGTTAGAGCTATGCTACCCAATCTGCACCACCCTGAGAGGAAAATAAACACAACTACAAATTTTTAAAATTTCATCGATTTTAGACAAGCCAGAAGTCAATACCTCCAAGTCTATGAGAAATTTCACCTCTTAAACTTGGAAAATGTTAGAAAGAAATGCCCACTTCCATCTCCTGCCCTTCTTTTGCTCTGCTCAGTTTTCTTTCTGTGAAGAAACATCTCTTGGATGTTTTGACACAGTTACTGCCCCTTTCTCCTGCAAAGGTGTCTCTCAGGTGTTTTTCTTTCCCACAGAAATTGCAAAACAACCCCCAGGCAACCCAGTAGCCAGAGGATATGGATGTTCACGGTACCCTCCCAAGTAGAATTATTCTGAGGCCAAACTCTAAAGCAAATGGAACTCTTTCAAGCACAGCAGCTATGTTTTACACTACAAAGGGAAAATTCACAAATAAAGAGAGATTAAACAACACACTTTTAAATGATCAGTGGGCCAAAGAAGAAATTGCAAGAGAAATCAGTAAATATCTCAAGACGAACGAAAACACAATATATCAAAACTTATGGGATTCAGCAAAGGCAGTGCTGAGAGGGAAATTTATAGCCCTCTATACTTACATTAAAAAGAAGAGTTAAAATCGAAGACCTAACTGCACATCTGGAGGAACTAGAAAAAGAACAGCAAACCAATCCCAAAGCAAGAAGAAGGAAAGATATAAAGACTAGAGCAGAAATAAATGAAATGGAGAATAAAAAACAATAGAGAGAATCAACAGAACGAAGAGTTGGTTCTTTGGGAAGATCTACAAAATCGACAAATCCTTAGCTAGACTGAAAAAGAAGAAAGAAAGAAGACGCAAGTAAATAAAAGCAGAAATGGGGGAAGGGGGGACTTTACGATTGACCCAGCAGAAATTAGAGATCATAAGAGGAAAATGAACAACTGTTTGCAAACAAATTAGACAATGTTGATGAAATGAACAAATTCCTAGAAACACGCGAACAACCCACACTAACCCTAGAGAAACAGAAAACCTCAACAAGCCAATCACAAATAAAGAAATTGAAATAGTCATCAAAATCTCCCCAAAATGAAAAGTCCAGGACCAGATGGCTTCATAGATGCAATCTACCAGTCACTTAAAGAAGATCTAATACTACTCTTGCTCAAACTCTTCCAAAAAATTGAACAGGAAGGAAGGTTACCAAACTCATTCTATGAAGCCACATCACTCTAATACCAAAACTAAATAAAGATATTATGAAAAAAGAAAATTACAGACCAATTTCTCCAATGACTATAGATGCAAAAATCCTCAACAAAATACTAACTGAATCCAAAAGCACATTTAAAAAATTATACATCGTGATCAAGTGAGTCTTATACCAGGTATGCAAGGCAAGGGTGGTTTGACACAAGATAATCAATCGGTGTAATACACTACATTAATAAATGGAAGAAAAATCACATGACCATATCAATTGATGCAGAAAAGGCATTTGACAAAATACAAATTCCTTTCTTGATAAAAACATTCCAAAAGACAAAATTAAATGGAAACTTTCTCAATATGATAAAGGGCATATATGGAAAACGCACAGGCAACATTGTACTTAACAATGAAAGACTGAAAGCTTTCACATTGAGATTGGGAACAAGACAAGGATGCCCACTCTCTCTACTGTAATTCAATATTATGCTAGAAGTTCTAGCTAGAGCAAGAAAAAGAAATAAAAGGCACCCAAATAGAAAAGAAGTAAAAATTTGCTGTTCGCTGATATGATCCGATACTTAGAAAATACAAAAAAATTCACCAAACTACTAAAATTAATAGACAATTTCAGCAAGGTGGCAGCATAGAAGATTATTAAGTAAAAATCGATGGCCTTTCTGTACACAACTAGTGAGCAATCTGAAGAGGAAGTTAGAAAAAAATCAATTTACAAGAGTGACAAAGAATCAAATATTTAGGAATAAACTTAACCAAGGACAAAAAAGTCCTGTATTCTGAAAACTACAAAACATTGCTAAAAGAAACCAAGGAAGATCTAAATAAATGGAAGGACATTCCATATTCATGGGCTGGAAGACTATCATTAAGATGTCAATTCTACCCAATCTGATCTACATATTTAAGGCAATCCTTATAAAAAACAGCTTTCTTTGTAGAAACTGAAAAAGCCAATTATCAAATTTATCTGGAAGGGTCAAGGGCCCCAAATATCCAAAAATATCTCTAAAAAGAATAAAGTTAGAGGACTCTTCCTTCCTGACTTTAAAGCATATTATTGGGGAGTGCCTGCCTCCCACGTACGAGGTCCCAGGTTCAATGCCCAGTTCCTCCTTAAAAAAAAAAAAAAAAAAAAAAAAAAAAAAGTGCTGGGGGAAAAGTGTATTTTAAAGCACATTATTTAGCTACAGTGGTAAAAAATAGCATGGTACTGGTATAAAGATATGACTAGTGGGGGAAGCGGCTGTGGCTCAATCAGTAGGGCTCCCGTTTACCATATGGGAGGCCCCGGGTTCGGTTCCCGGGGCCTCCTGGTGAAGGCAAGCCCGCCCGCACGGCGTGGTTAGCTGACCCAGCCAGCACAAGCAGCAAGGGGGGGATAAATGAATAAATAAAAAAAATCTTAAAAAAAAAAAAAAAAAGATATGACTAGTGGAATCGAATAGAGAGTTAGAAAATAGACCCTCACATCAAACGATTTTTGGCAAAGCTGTTAAACCTACCCAGTTGGGTCAGAATAGCCTATTGATCAAATGGTGTTGGGAAAACTGGATATCCATATCTGAAAGAAAGAAAACCCCTATCTTACACCTTATACAAAATTAATTTAAAATGGACCAAAGACCTAAACATAAAAACTAGAACCCTGGAACTCCTAGAGGAAAATGGAGGGAAACATCTTCAAGATCTTGTGGTGGAAGTGGGTGTAACTCAGTGGCTGAGCACCTGCGTCCCACGTATAAGGTCCCAAGTTCAATCCCCAGTACCCCCTTAAAAAAAAACAAAAAAAACCCCACAACATCTTGTGGTAAGTGGTAGTTTCTGGGACATTACACCCCAAGCACAAGCAATGAAGGAATACATACATAAATGGGACTTCCTTAAAATTAAACACTTTTTCTTTCAAGTGATTTTGTTAAGATGATGAAAAGGCAGCCCACTCAATGGGAGAAAATCTGCGGAACCCACATACCCGACAAGGGTTTGATTTCCATGTATATATAAAGAGATCACATAACTAACAACAAAAGACAAGCAACCCAATTAACAAATGGACAAAAGACTTGAATAGATATTCTTCCAAAGAGGAAATAGAAATGGCCAAAAAGCACATGAAAAGATGCTCAACATCACTAGCTATTAGGGAAATGCAGATCAAAACTACAGTGAGGTACTATCTCACACCTTACAGAATGGCCATTTAAAAAAAAAAAAAAATAGAAAACCACAAATGCTGGAGAAGATGTGGAAAAACAGGAACACTCCATTGTTGGTGGGAGTGTAAAATGGCGCAGCTTCTATGGAAGACAGTTTGGCAGTTCCTCAGGAGGCTAAAGATAGAACTGCCATATGATCAGACAATCTTGCAACTAGGAATATATTCAGAAGAAATGAAAGCAAGGACACAGACATTTGCACACCGATGTTCATAGCAGCATTATTCACAAATGCTAAAAGATGGAAACAACCTAAGTGCCCATCAACCAATGAATGAGAAACAAAATGTGGTGTATACATACAATGGAATACTGTTCAGCTGTAAGAAGAAATGAACTGGGAAAGCACATGACACCATGGATGAACCTTGATGATATTATATTGAGTGAAATAAGCCAGGTACAAAATGACAAATATTTATGGTCTCATTGATATGAAGTAATTACAATGAGCAAACTTATGGAGTTGGACTATAGAATAGTGTGGGTTGAGAAGGGGGAGCTGATGCTGAATTATGTAGAATGTTTAATAAGAGCAATTGTAAATATGTGGTAATGGATGGAGTTGAAGATAACACATTATAATGAGTATAACACACTGCTGATTTATAAATGTGACTGTGGCTGAAAGGCATAATCTAGGGAGATTAATGTTAATTGAAAGATAGTAGAGGATAATGTAGGGTCTGTATAACAGTGATTTTGGTGGTAGCTGAGGATTGTGGTTAATAATATAAATACAAGTATGTTCTTCTACAAGGTAAGAATATGATGATACATGGAAAAAATACAATTAATGTAACTTATAGACTATAGTTAACAGTAATATTTTAATATTTTTGTAGCAAAGGCTAAGAAGGTACTATATCAATGCTAAAGGTCAAAAAAAGAACACAGGGTTTAGTTTTATGAGATATGAATATGATTAAGCTTCTTTCCCCTTTACTTCCTTCATTAACAAGAAGGCTTTGCTCATGTCATTTAACCAATCTGCACTCATTTATGTATCTTTCTGAACACTGGAGAAACAATGGTGTTTGTTTATAGGATTAAATGAGATAAATGGCCTGGACAGAATTTTTTAGAGTAATGCTTCCATAATTTAAGTTGCCTTTTTTCTGTTATTTTATTTTTTGAAGTTGAAATAAAGTTTACTTTAAAAAACAATCATTATATTTATGTGGTAGTTTGAGACTTTATGGACCCCAGAAAAACATGTTCTTAGACTTAATCCATCCCTGTGGGTGTGAACCTATTGTGGGTGGGACTTTTGATTAGGTTATTTCCATTAAGGGCCTTCAGTCTAGGTTACCTCAGTAAGGCAGGACCCAGGGTGGGTCTATAAAGGGGATGAATACAGAGACAGAAAGAAGACCACAGAAACAGAAAAAAAGCCACAAAATCCAGAAGAAAAGGGAGAGACCAGTGGGTGCCACCATGTGCCAGAGGAGTCCAGGATCGCAAGCAGCTGGTCTTTGAGGAGAAAGCATCACCTGATGATGCCTTGATTTAGACATTTTCATGGCCTCAGAACTGTAAGCTTGCAACCAAATAAATCCCCATTGTAAAAGCCAACCCATTTCTGGTATATGGCATTTCAGCAGTCTAGCAAACTAAAACAGTTTATAAAATGTATTAGCAGGTTAATAATACATCCAGACAGGAATCAGCTAGGTGACAGAATTTTGAAAGCTGTTTTGAAAATACAAAGCTCCAAGACATTTTAATCTGTGCGTGCATGCGCACTCCTGCATAAAGGTTTGACAAGTAGGTTTGGTTACTGGGAGCATGAGAGCTTATATTTTTATTCCTTTCCAATTTGTTGAGTTCACCATGGGAAGTCCAAAAATTCCATTTTTAAAAACTGGCTGTTAAAGGTCCCAAATCACTGGGGGAAAGGAGATTTATAGTCTTATAACCTGGACAGAAATAACAAGGAGCTTCTGCACGGGCCTGAGAGAATGACACAGCAGGAATGCTGGGTGGCTGCCCCTGAGCCTAGGGAGTGAAAACAGGAAGGGCCCAGCCTGGCTTTTACTTCTGAGCCCAGGACCTACCCACTAGTTCTACGTGGCCCAAGGAACGTCGGTCCCTGGCCAGCAGCTTACAGGAGGTCCTTCATTCAGGAGACAGGACACTGGGTGCTGGGATGTTCTCTCTAGTGCTCTCCCCTTGGGCAGGGGGCTCAAGAAAAAGCTCCACAGAAACATGGGGTGGGAGGTGGGGGAGTAATCAATGGGCCCAGTCCATGCCCAGCCTGAGGGTCCAGACACCGGGCATTGCAGCTTGGCCTGCCCTGCACTTTCACAAGATCACTGTGGAAGCAGATCAGGTTTACTCTCTCATTTAAAAGTAAAAAAAAAAAAAAAAAATCAATGAAGCAAAAATTACAATTATATAACTTAGTCACCATCACCCAGAAATTTGTAGGATGGAAATAAAAACTTGATGCGTTTGAGTTACTACTTGACCAATATAACTAGTATAATTGAAAAACTAACTCAGAGCCACTTAGCATCCTGTTAGCTAACTGTGGCACATTTCACTTCTTTGGATTTAGGATTTCTAGATGGATTATAAATGTGAAACCTGACCAATATTCGTGATGATGAAATCGATCACTGATAGGAGCAGATCACCACCACATTTTGGAGAGTGGGAACAGAAGTTAGGTCACGTAACATCGGCTGCAATGTTCTCGTGCACTCACAACTAGTTAACACCGTTTGGACATCAAACACCATTCTTCAGAAGACCCTCCCTGGCTCACACTAACTTTTTCAGTTGGCAAAGAAAAAGCAATGGCTTGAGGCCATGAGCATCGTGGTCAAGAAGAAAGTGGGGCTTGTGAATGACAGACAAGGCAAGACATGAAGCAATTCCCTGCGACCCATTCCCTGCTCACTCCATGTGCCAGTGTGAGACACACAGACACATCATTTACCAGGCCTTCCCGTCTCCCCGTCGTCATTACATGTGAAAGAAAATGTGGTGCAAAGGGGAAAAGAACCATAGGATTTGCCATCCACCCCTCCATTAAAACCATCCAAGAAACAACCAATATTTCTTAGTCACTTATTTTGGCAAAGCACTAGGGGCTTGGAGGAGAATAAATGGGCTGTGAGGTAGATGACCACACAGCACAGTCAGGGGTAAATCTCAAGCAGTGAAAATGACGCTTCCCTTGGACACCACCCCTCTTCCCACCAATAAGTTCGGCTGGGACCTCTGCACCCATCCTGGGGCTCAAAAGGGGCAACAGACCACCTAAACGTCGGGACCACCACTACACCTTCCTGTGCCTGGGGACAGAGAATGTGAGCGAGCCTCTGCCGCAAAGACCTCCAAATCTGGTCAGAGCTGGAATCTGTTCCCGTGAAAGACTCATAAATACATACACACAACACATGCAGAGGTCCGGGGGGCAGGGAGAGGTGCAGAAGGTCTGTGGGGAAAGGGAGACCTTTGCTTGGACAGGACCTAAAATAGGGGAAACAATCCCAGGGGAGTTAATTCCAGCAACGAATAAATAAGGGGAGGGGCGGGGGAGGAGGTGCTTACCAGCACGCAAGGGGCAGGTGGGGCAGCGGGGAGGGCAGGGCAGGACAGGACCTGGGCAGGTGCAGGTAAAACACACCTGTGGGCTTGTGTCTGCTTTGCAAGCTCAGGTGTAGTGCGTCCTATTCCTCCTCGTTTCAGAGCATGTTTTCCGGTTTACACCAGGCAAGACCCCCTCTCATTTCATTTTGTTCCGTTTCTCCCTGCCACCTTTCATTCACCACACCCACACCTCCCTCCAGCTGGGCACCCACTGCAAGGCATTTTATTTAAGTGCTTAAAAATCCATGCACTGCTGTAAAATATTTAGCTTCTCTGTGCATGCATACTTTCTATTTACATAATTGGTACTGTGCTATGAATCTTTTTCCAAATTCTTACATTTTTCATTCAATGCAATGCTTGTAAAATACATTCCTGTGCTGCATGTTTGTTGCTTCTAAGTGCTGCAGAGTATTCTAGAATGTGGCCCTATTTTATTTAAGCTGTCCATTCCCCTGGACATCGACACCTAGCTTTCCTTCATCCTCCCACTTCTGTAAACACCACCACAATGCACATCTGCACACAAGTTCCTAACAGCCCTACACAAAGACAAAAACCCCTTTCTCTGGGGAAAAAAAAAAAAAGAGGCCCAGCCTGGCCACACTTAGGCACTTCCCAGCAGGACGGGGTTCCCAAGCCCTCACCATGCTCACCAACACTTGAGCTATTACGCAGCTCTCCCATTTTTGCCTTTGTGTTGCGTAGAAACTGGCATCTAGCAAGTGTTTGGACCTGCAGTTCTCGCACGTCTCTACACCTGTCAGTTCATCATTCAGGCTTTTCCTGTCCCAGACATGCCCTTTGTCCTTTCCCTCTGTTGGGTGTCCTGTCTTTGGGGACTGGAAGGGGATGGGGCAGCAAACCTTCCTTGGATGCTCCATAGTCAACCTTTGGCTAGTTTGAGACACTGCAAATGTCTTAGTCCAGCACATTCTATTATCTTGGTCTATTATAACGTCCTTGGTTGAACAAAAACGTGTATTGATTTAATAGTCAAATCTGTTCCTTTTTTACCTTATAGTTTGTTAAGCTTTAGGAATCATAGGAAATGTTTTCCCTCTCCTGGGTCACAAATATATTCTCAATTGTTTTAGAGTGGCCTTATGATTTTGCCTCTTTGCTGACATCTTTAATCCATCTGGAGTCCACCTAAACCACCCATTCTTTCTGAGCTCTCTGTTCTGTTCCTTTGATCTGTCTGTTTGGGAGCTGGTACCACTGTTTTTTTATTACTATGGGCTTTATAGTCTCTCTCAACAGTTGCTCATGTGTCCCCCAAACTTCATTTCCTAGATGGACTTCTAACCCCTGTTCCTTTCAGAAGGAAAAGTAAAGTGAGAAAACCACCTTATGAATGTCCTCCTCTCTCAGTTTGGTATCTCCAGAGTGAACCCGTCTGCTGACCTGGTTTTAACCAGTCTATGAGAAGAGGGCTACAAAATGTACACTGGACCTCAATCCTGAGCTCTAACCCCAGTCTCAGCAGACTGGCATCATCCTCAGCGGCCAGCGGGTGCTTGACATACCACATGCCCAGGCAGGCATTGCCAGCAACCCCCCACCCTCTGCATGAGCACCCCATCACCCAGCCAGGAACCTAAGCTGTTCCAACGCCTCCTCCTCCACATCTAATTAGTGCTGAGGCTTAGCGATTCTATTTCCTTCACATGTTTCAATCCCACCCCACCCCCCTATTCAACTATAGTTTCTTCTCTTCCCCCCATGGCCTATCTGCTCCTGGCCTCACTCCCCAAGGCAAGTAGAGCGCTCCTTTGGAAATTTTTTTTTTTTTTTTTTTTAAAGATTTTATTTATTTATTCATTTATCCCCTCCTTGCTGCTTGTGCTCGCTGGGTCAGCCAACCACGCCGTGCGGGCGGGCTTGCCTTCACCAGGAGGCCCTGGGAACCGAACCCGGGGCCTCCCATATGGTAAACGGGAGCCCTACTGATTGAGCCACAGCCGCTTCCCCCTTTGGAAATTTATACCTGCTTACATCCTTGACTCATAAAACCCTCAGAGGTTCCCCTTCACTCCACGAAGAAACCCAAGGGCTGCCTGCCATATGCTCTAGTGTCCAGCACCCTCCTGCTTCTCTCACTTGGGGCCTGGACCCATCCCACTTGTACCCAATGCTGCAGCCATTCTTGATTACCTCTGTTCTAGAGCTCGTGTCCCATCCCCCCCACCTTACCCCACCCCTCAAGCAAGCACGTGCACCTCTGCTAAGGCAGCTCTGCACTGCATTCCCCTTCCCATTTCTCCAGGTCCTTCAGGGGCTGGTCCCAGTGTGTCCCCTCCGTGAACCTTCCATCCCCCCCCCACACACACACCATGTTCCCCTCTCCACCCCACACCACGCTGCAGATGAACAATTTCTATGCTTCTCCCCTGAAGTCATGAGCTGTATCCCCAGGGTCTGGTTCAGTGCCTGACAAATAAGAGGCTCTCGACAACACAGTCACTACAGGAAAGAATTTGAGCCAAAGGCCATTCAGGCAGTTGGATCAAAGTTCAGAGGCCTCTAACCTTCAGGCAGGTAGGTGGCCTTACTGCTATAGCAAACCACGATGAGTTACTGGGAGTAGAAGTGACGAGATAAAACCACCACCTTAGGAAAAACAGGCTGGCAATGCCATGCAAGTCGAAAGAGAGGATGGAACAACAGGAGGCAGGAAATGACGAGAGGAGGCCGCTGTAGATAACAACGGCCACTACCAGGGTTGCTGAGTGCACGAAGGAAGGGAAGAGAGAATGATAAGCCTCTTGGGAAACTCTGGCTCTGGGTTACAACACCTGCGAGTGCATATGGAACCGACCCTGGGTGAAGACCCCCGGCCCATGGGCACTGGACCCTCCTGTGTCTTAGTAAATTAAATACAATCTGGTTTGCTAATGGTCCTCTCCACTCAGGAAAGCAGCAGATTCAGACAAGCTATGGGTGAATGCCCCCATGAATTCTGCCTCAGAAGCTCTTCTGTCCTCTTAAGTTTCCCCAAAATGTGAGAAAATGGACTCATCTCAAGAAGCAGAATCCCACCTATGGCCTCCGTCTTCAAGTCTACGGCTCTCGCTCAGAAGACACGTCTCCCTCGGCCCCGCTGCTAGCACTGCGCTCTTCTTTGCGAGGAGTGTTTCGTTCTTTGCTCGATTCAGAAGGCCCCTTGGCTCTGGTCTTCTCCTTCCTCTGCTGCTGTTTTTCAAGCTTTGACAGCTGATTATAAAAAAGAAAAATAATTATCCTACAAATGTGCATATGTGCCTGGATATGCAAAACACCAATTACTTCACAGGTGACAGCCGTTGAAAAAGCTTTTTATCGGATAACCTGGCACACTGCAGTGATTCTGAGATGCCAAATTATACCCAAAATGTAAATCAGATCAGCACCTGAATCAGGAAAACAGACTAGCCCTACACGTGGTCTTTCTCAGACTTTTCCCTACCCACGATCCAGCACGCCATGTGGTATCTAGGAACTGGTCAACCAACAGGCTTCTCTGACAGGCTTAGGAGAGTTCTATAAATAATAAAGGTTATACTGTTACTTTTTTCTCTGACAGTTCTGTAGCTTTTTCTCACTGGGATGCTATTTTCTAAAGGGTAATCAAAACATTCCACTCTTTACTGAGGATAACACAGAAGGCTGTGAGATGAGGTACATTAAGCATGCTTAGATATCATCTTTGCAATGAAGCCCGCTTTGCCCAAGCCAGAGCCCTGAGCACTCCCAGCAGGCTGCACGGGAGGCAGTGGCAGGAGCTTTTGCAGACTTTCCACCTGGCTTCCAACTCCAATGAAACCTGGGTCCACTCTGCCCTTGGATATCTCCCCAACTTGGTCAAAGAAATCAAAATAGATGGCTGAAAAATACCAGGTCATAACACTCCGAATAACAGCACAGCTACCACACGAAGACCTGCTGAGAAACCTGCCGAAGACTGAGCAGGTTTTGGTCCACAGGATGTTCTTGGCCCGAGAACTGCCACCTGTAACAAAATCTGAGACATGAGTGTCCAGCTTCACCTGCCTCCCAGACCAAGTCTGCGAATGTTTTATGGTTCTCATAAAAGGGGACCACCATAATGCAGGGCTGGTTTCTCCCTGCTGGTTCCTATCCCCCTTGCAAAGACATAAAGAAGTCACTTTAACCAACCTGCCAACTCATTTCTCTTCTATTATACATAGACTTTGAGCTAAAACCCTTAGAGAGATGATTAACAGCTCTCAATTTGGTCCAGAAAACCAAATTTACTGATTAATGATTGATTTCTGATATTGTCTTTCCCACTCCTCCTTCACCTACAAAGCTCTAAGAAATAACAAGAGTAGTTAATGCATTAATGAGACTTTGCAAAAGACAACATCATTTCACCTCTGAGCCAATGACTCTCCCCCAGATGACTCCTCTGGGTAAATTCCCATGCACGTTCAGAGGCTCAAAGGAACATTTGCTGCAGTGTTGTTTGTATTAGCAAAAACCTAGAATCAACCAAAATGCTCGACAGGAGGATGAATAAATAGAACATGGTGTGGCAGTTTGAAGTTATTTTATGAATCTCAAAAAGAGAAAGATTATGTTTGTGAGCTAATCCATTCCTGTAGGTGTGAGACCCTTTTGACTAAACTATGTCAGTGAGGTCAAGTCTTGGCCCTCTACCTGAGTCTGACAGAAACAGGGACACAGGAAAAGGGAGCCGCCATATTTGCTCCTGCCATGGGAGCTGCAAGGAGAGAAGCCCCTGAGAGGCTCAAAGAGCTGAGACGCATGGAGAGATGAGCCCTATGTCTGATAGCTTACAGCGGAACTCTGGAAGGAACTGAACAGCCGAGGTTGACAGAGGCAGCCCGGAAAGCTACAAGCCCTATAGCTCCCACAGCTGAGCTCTAGGAGATGCCAGTAGATTCTGGAGGGAAAGGCAGAGAACTCGGCAGAGATCAGCAGCTGACTTTGGTGAGAAGGCATCTCTGCTGATGCCTTGTTTGGACATTTCACAGCCTCAGAACCATAAGCTTTTATCCCAAATATATTCCCATTATAAAAGCCAACACATTTCTGGTACTTTGCATCGGCAGCCCTTTGGCAGACTAAAACACACAGTATAGTCACAGAAAACAATTGTGTAAAGCAGTTAAAGTGAATTCACAAGATCTACAGGTATCAAAATGGGTAAGTCTCTATAATCGTGTCATGTGAAACAACTTTAAGTTTCAACAAATATATACAGTAGGATTCTAATTACGTATATACTTTTAAACATAAAACTACAATATACCCATTTCTTCTAGGCTCACACATATGTAGTATGGACTGACGAAATATACACCAACGTCCACTTCGGGGAGAAAGAGGGAGAAATGGGATCATAATGGAATGAACACAAACACAGGCTTCAACTGCAACACTCAACCTTTACTTCTCTAATAACTAAAGCAAACCTAGAGCAGGGCTACTGACCAGGGCCAGTCCACGAACTGTCTGCAACTACCACATGGAGCACCGATGGAAGACGCCCATGCCAGAGCGTAGATCAAGGCAGCTTCCTTTATCAACAGAGTCTTGTGAAAAAGCCTCAGCTATTACACTGTGTGTTTAGTGACAGCTGACGTCATGCTGGCTCAAGTCCTTGTCTCACCAGGGCCTTGAGTAGGAATGCTCTCTAACAAGGGGGAAAAGGTTAGCAATTTTTAAATCTAGGTAATGGGTGCACAGAACTCCTTGCTATATTTTTCTCCATCTATACTGTTTTTTTCTTTGGGCTATTATTTTTCTCTGTACTATTCTGCCACATATAAGGAAGGAATGTCCTGACTCTAAGGTGACAGCCTTCCTTTGTTTCCCTTTTGGTGTTAAAATTTTCTTTCCTTTACGAAATAAGGACAATATATGGAGGTCTATCTCTCACTTCCTTTGAAAATAAACTTGGAAAGCAGTAAGTTGGCAATCTAGGCTGGATCCCCCCAATTTCATTCATTCATTCATTTTATTCCCGGTTCATAAAATCCCAGCTTCTGGGAACCAGTGTTCTGTAGTAAACTGTGATAGGCTGCCTTTGCTGCCAGCAGGTGCCAGCAGTGTCTGTACATGTGCTCACACATGCTGTCCAGGTGCATATATACATAGGTTCATAAGCATGGTCTAAATTACACACGAAATATGGTTTTTAAAAAATAGCAAGAGGCCTTCTCAATTCTCCTTCTCCTGTTCAGAGGTAAATATAAAGAGTTTGAACATCACAAGCAATATAACCAAGAATATTTACATCCACGAAAACCAAATCTCCCCCACCACCCAGGATTCAATCTGAGGAAAAGCCTTGTTTGGGATCCAGCTTCGTTTTTATATTCTACTCTTGAACACTAATGGGAAGCCAGATTCTGAGAGGATGATGGAGATTAATTCTCAATTAGCACGGGCTTCCTGGAGGCTTCGCAGCTCCCTGCCGCATCCACCTGACCTGTGCTGACTCAGAGGCCATCCCAGCAGAGGGCAGGACTGCAGACACCAGCGGGACTGTCCACCCTACCCCATCCCCTCCCACCTCAGATATGCTTCTACATCACATGTGATCATTATTTAAGCAGGAGGCATAACCCGTGTTTCCATAAACCGTGTAATGCTGATTCTCTTACATTATTTATCTTAAAACCATCCAACCACACATGGCACCATGCCTCAAAGTAAAGTTCTCTGGGAGAACATTGTGAACTAACCTAATAAATGTAAGCTTTTTCTCAGAAAACTTGGAATCCAGTGCATACAAAATGTGGAATTTACATCTAAAGTCATGAAAGCTGGGGGAGATTTTATATATATATATATATATATATTTTTTTTAAGGAAACAAGAACAAAAAAACAGGCAGACAACATAGGAAGACAGAACGAAAGGGGGAAAAAATTGGTCCTGCATACAAGCCCATCTAAAACATCAACAGCTTTCACATCACCAGTGAGAGGCATGTCAAAGAAATTCTTATCCACTACAGGCCCTGTGAACACACAATCCACAAACATTGAAATGGAGGCTTTTGATGTTTAGTTTTTAATCAACTAATCAGAATTTCGACACTGTAAAGGAGAGAACATTCAAACCATGCTGGCTGAAGTATCTTTGACAGAAATCCTCAATTCCAGAGTCAGCTCCAGGCACACAGCTTCCTGCAGACACCACAGGTCCAGGCGTCCATCCCATGATGACATCCAGGAATGGCGGCCAAAGCCACAGGGGACCAGACATCTAGGTGCAGACCCCTCCAACTCAGCTGCAACCTGATTAAACCCACTGAGAAACAATGAAGTTTCTTTCCAACTACGATGACCAAGCTCTAACTCCATGGTGGAGGAAGGGATGCATGTGAACATGGTGGTCAGGAAGCTCTGCTGCAGGCCCTGCTGGCTTAAATCCTTGAGGGACCGGGAGGTGGCAAAGGGGGAAGTAACGGAGTCTGAGACAAAAAGGCAGGGTGGGGACAGAGGCCACACAGGAGAGGCCTTGCTCTACCTAAGGGTGTTCACACCCATGTGGTTTTTTTTGTTTACTTCTGTTTTTAGGAGGTACTGGGGATCAAACCTGGGACCTTGTATATGGGAAGCAGGCGCTCAACCAGTTGAGCTATATCCGGTACCCGCCATGTTCTTTTAAACGTGCATCTCAACAACTAACAGCGATGGGGTCGATGTGAGCCACCTGCTGGGGACCCTGCTTTGCAGTTACATCTAAGTGACCCTGCTCGCTCTGAATGCCCTGAAAATGGTTTTATCATTAGCATCCCCAGCCCCTTCCTCACTGCCAGCACAAATGGCCTCCTACTTCACAGGGGCAGTGGTGACCCTGACTTTCCAGCTTCCCCTGCAATCAGGGTCTGGGCACCTGATGTCCATCTCAGCCCCCAGGACCTGTCAGGGTCCACAAGGCCTTCCAAGAAGGATTTCCTTCCCTCAATAGAGGGTCAAGGAGAGGCTGCTTGCCTTCCTACCCTTGGGCCTCATGTCGGGGGAGGACAAGGAGCTCTGGAATGGTGGTGGTCCCTGTGAGGAGGGGCAGTCCAGAGGTACACAGAGAAGCTTCTGGAGAACCCTGGCAGGACCGTGCTGGATTGGTCATCTCTTGCCCGGTGAAGTGATCAGACTCCTTACTGTTTTAAGTCACACTTAGGTAGGTTTGTCTCATGAAAGTAAAACACGTCATGACATGCCCATATGAATAAGTGAGAAAGTGGCTGTTCAGAGAGTTCTGTGACTTGCTTGAGGTGTTATGGCGTGAAAGTAGCTGAGATGGGACCACACTGGAGCCTCCAGCCACCAAGCCCCACCTTTTTTCCAGGGAACCAGGGGCCTCTCTTGCTTAGTCTGATAACATCATTTCACGGCTATTTCTTGAGCACTGGCTCCATCCTGTGTCTCATTCTAGGTGCCAGGGACACAGCAGAGAATCACGAACAGCCCCTGCCTTCCAGGGCCCACTGTCCACCAGATCCCTAACTGGTCCTCCCCACACAGGCGTGCCAGGCCTGCTCTAGGTACATTATACCCACCCCCGTTTCAAAGTGGAGGAACCTGGGGGTTCTTGAAACCGTTACCATTCTGCCTGAGGCACAAAGCAGGCCAAACTCTTCCTACACAGCCCAATCTTTGCGCTTGTTTACTAGAAAATATTCAGGGACTCCAGGACCCTCTTAGTTTGTCAAATTAAAAAGAGAGAGGGGGGAGAGGGAGGGGGAGGGAAGGGGAGAGAGAGAGAGAGAAACTGGTCCTAACTTGGTGCTTTAGCAACAGATGCTGCTGGACCTCAGTTTGCATGTACAATTCTGCCCTGGTGGCTGAAGACGTTCAGAGGAACAGATACAGTAATTATCCAACTTTAGCTCTACTAGGAACAAGCTGGGTAGGGATACAGGGCAGGGGGGCCCCAGATGCCAGCGTCAGGAGCAAGGGCAGCTCAGGAGACAGGGTGTGGGGCCGTCAAGGCCCAGCCACCAAGCAAGTGGTGACCCAAGAGCAGTCAGCATCAGAGTGACCCTGCTGGGGTGAGCCGGGTGGCCGGCCTCACAGGATGGGATCGCCGGAGTCTGGGGATGCCTAGAAGGAGCGCAGTAGAGGCAGGTCGCCAGGAGGCAAACTTGGGGGAGGGTCAGGTGGTAGCACAGTTGGGTGGGCACGTACAACCCCTAGGCCCTTCACAAGCCCCTCCAGGTGCCTGGGGCCAGGGCTGGGGGTGGTGGAAGTTAAGGACTTGAAGGAAGGATGAGAAGGAGAGGCAGGGAAGAGCACACGCCTGCTAGGGTGCTCACTCCACAATGAAGGTGCCAAACACGGGCGGTAAAGATGTCCCAGGGAATGCAGGACTCACGTGAAGCGACTGAGGGCTACCCAGGGGAGGGCCAAGAACAAGAGGCAGGGGGAAGGGCAGGAAGAGGGAGGAGTAGACTGTGGCTGCTACAGCATCTGAAGCCTCCATCACAGGAGGGGGCGGATGGGGCTGAACCAGCCAGCGCGCTCTTGTGGTGGGCAGAACGTGACAGGGCAGAGCAGCACAGCAGGCTGAGCACTGGCGGGAGCTTGGAGGACAGACCTGTCTGTGTTCCCCCTTAGGGAAGGCAGCCATGGGGAACGGGCCTTACCTGTGCAAACAGTGGATGGGTGGATGGATGAATGAATGAATGAATGAATGAGGATCTGTTTTGTTTGGGAGAACAGACAACACGAGAGCCTCATAGACAGAAGGGAGGCTTGAGCTTGCCTTTATGTCTGAGTAACCGAGTAGCCAAAGTAACCAGGAACAGCACGGAGCCGAGCAGCACTGGGTATGGTGTGTGGGCGCTGGCAGGTGGGGAACCTGCTCTTGGGGTTAAGAGTCTTCCTCTTCAGTGGGTAGCACTTTGATGGGAAAAGGTAAATAGGATTGCCCTGTGACTCCGTTTCCTTTTTTGGTAAAGGCCATGCCATCACCTGCCCAACCTAACATCCGGGCACTGGGAGAATCAAAAGTGGCTGCAGCGTGCACCTGCTCAGAGATGTATAAAGCCCCAAATACACAGGGACTCATTACTATCTGCTCTTGTTCTTTCACACACATAATATCACTGCTGAAGCATCTTTAGAAACTTATCTTTCACTTTGTGGATGATCCAGTGTAAATGATGACATAAAAACATGAACTGAATGAGTAACATCAGAGATCCATGGGACAATAATGAGCTTCAAGGAATATATCAACAATAAATCTGCAAGCTTAGAACTTCGGGTCCAGCCCAATTTCTGGGCCTCCCTGCGATTTCCCTCAAGCTGGGAGAATACCAGACAATGTTGCCCTCAGCTAGTAATGCCCTCTAGGCTGGAAGGATTTAATGGGAGCTGGCAGAACCCATTGCTGTCTGCTCTTGCCATCCTCCCTACGTGCCTCTCTGTGCAGCATCCAAATCGACCAGCTTGCTAAACTCTAGGTTCAGTTTGGAAGGGGTTCTAGGAAATGGATTTCTTTGCAAGTCATTTCAGAACAAAACAAGTATCCAGAAATTCATAATGGGGCAGGCAGGGTGGGGGGCTGCTTTTAGAGGATGAAATGGTGTCTTAAATTTAATGTAAGCTCTTTAAAGACTGTCTTCACACTTGGGTAATGACCGCTTAGATTTTGACAACCAATTCCTCATCACCTCTGGCATTCTGAGAAGTCAACGGCAGATGCTACTATGCCCAAATTACTTGCGAGTACAACAGAGGTGAGATCAGTGAAGAGAGAACACACAAAGTCTCAGGCACAGAAAGCCTCAGGTATCTGGTCATGCAGCCCAGTCTCCAAGCAACCTCTTTTTTTTTTTTTTTTTTTGGAGCAAATGCTCACTTGGACAGGGGTTCTGGGGGTACCCACAGGTCCAGGGGAAGCAAACCCTGCTTATATTCTTGCCCGGCAATGACAAATTAGGCCCTGTCTTTAAGTTATTTACTGCTGATATTTTCTGCAAGGCTGCTCTGTTCTGCATATGAGCCAAATCTAATTAGAAAGTGAAGAAAATAACAAAAGAAAAACTCAGCACCATGAAGTCAGTTACTATGACTTTTACAGACCGTAGTGTGGATGGAAACGTTGGTTCCAAACAACCCCTTGCAAAGATTCCAAGAAAGTCTTATGGTGCAAATCATAAAGATCAAACGGTCTTCTCTGCAATTATTTGTTAAAATACCACCAGATATTTATTACTCTAAGAGCACTGGCCCACACATGTGGCCCACACCTGTCAGGTGGGCAATGACAAGATGCCGCAAAGGAGGGAAAGGCCCACCCAGTTCCCTCAGAAGAAAGACCAGGGGTCAAGGCAAAAGGATGAGATGCCCAAAGCCAATCAGCCCATTAACTCATTTAGAGATTTGTCTCTACAATGCTCACTGCCCTTCCTATAGGTCGATCAAGTCCGACTTCCAATAAAAATTACCCTGACCTTGTCGAGTCATTTAAACTGTCCAAAGAAAACAAGCTGATGTGTTTTTGTTGAACAATTTCAAGGCAATATGTAAGTCAGGCAATGCTATGGAATACAGAAATATTAAATCAACGAATCTACTTGGGTTTAGGCTGAATTAGTGAGCTTTTCTGTGCCTCAGTTTCTCTGCGAAACCACAAACTCATGGAAGGCAAGTTCTCCCCACTATGGTGGAGGGGAAATAAAGCCCAAAAGGGACTGGAAAGCAAACCTAAGGAGCCTACTGCCCATCTGTGATAGGCTGAGACACTTCCAGGACTGGAGTGTTTAGTCAAGTATAGAAGCCTGCACTCAAACTCGTGGAGCAGGGCAGTACCCACCCACCTGTCCCATGGCCATGCGTGCCATCATCATACAGACTTATTTTTGTCTTCAGAATCGAGATCTCTTGAGTTATTAACACCTTGCATTGGTGTGGTACATTAGTTACAAGGGATAAAAGCACGTTTTTATAATTGTACTATTAACTGCAATTCATGGTTAACTTCGGGTTTACTGTTTATTGTACAGCTCCATGGATTTTTAAAATTTTTTATTATAGTAACATATATACAACTTAAAACTTTCAACCACCTTCAAGTATATAATTCAGTGCTGTTAATTATATTCACAATGTTGTGCTACTATCACCACCATCCAATACTAAACTGTTTCCATCAACCCAAATAGAAACTCTGTACATTTTAAACCTTAACTTCTATTCCCTACTCCCACCCCATCCCCTAGTAACCTATATTCTACATCCTGATGCTATGAGTTTGCTTATTCTAATTATTTCAAATCAGTGAGATCAAACAGTATTTGTTCTTTTGTGTCTGGCTTATTTCATTCAACATGATGTCTTCAAGGTTCATCCACATTGCCTCATATACCAGGACTTTGTTCCTTTTCATAGCTGAATATTTTTCATTGTGTTTGTCTACTACATTTTGTTTATCCATTCTTCAGTTGATGGACACTTGGGCTGCCTCCATTTTTTGGCAATTGTGAATAAAGCTGCTATGAACACCAGTGTGTATTTATCAGTGTCCCTGCTTACAATTCTTTTGGGTATACATCTTAACAAGTGTGATTGCCAGTTCATATGCTAATTCTATGTGCCAAACTGTCTTCCACAGTGGCTGCACCATTTTACATTCCCTCCAGCAATGAATACATGTTCCTATTTCTCCACATCCTCTCCAACACTCGCAGTTTTCCAATTTTTAAATAGAAGCCACTTTAGTGGGTGAATAGTATCTCATTGTAGTTTTGATGTGCATGTCCCTAATGGCTAATGAAGGTGAACATCTTTTCATATGCTTTTGGCCATTTGTATATCTTTAGAGACTACTCAAGTCTTTTGCCCATTTTTTAATTGGGTTGTCTGTCTTGTTATTAAGGATTTCTTTATATCTTCTGGATATTAAACCCTTATTGTGTATAGTTTCCAAATATTTTCTCACATTGTACAGGTTGTTGCTTTAAAGTGCTTTGAGATGCAAAAATTTTCAATTTTTATGAGGTCATTTATCTATTTTTTTCTTTTGTTGCTTGTGCTTTGGGCTTAAAGTCTAGGAAACTATTGCCTAATAAGAGCTCCTAAAAATGCTTCCCTATGTTTTCTTCTAGGAGTTTGATAGTTTGGGTTCTTATATTTAGGTCTTTGATCCATTTTGACTTGATTTTTGTATATGGTATAAATGTCCACATTCCATTCTTTTGCATATAGATATCCAGTTTTCCCAGAACCATTTGTTGAAAGGACTATTTTTTCCCAATCGAGTGGAATTGGTACCTTGCAATTTGATTCCACTGGTCTGTATGTCTGTTCCTGTGCCAGTACCATGCTGTTTTGATTACTGTGGCTTTGTAATAAGTTTTAAGATCAGGAAGTGTTAAGTCCTCCAAATTTGTTGTTCTTCAAGATGGCTTTGGCTAATTGGGGCCCCTTATCCTTCCATATAAAATTGATGGTAGGCTTCTCCATTTCTGCAAAGAAGGCTGTTGAAATTTTGATTGGGATTATGTTGAATCTGTAAATCACTTAGGGTAAAAGTGACATCTCAATATTTAGTCTTCCAATCCATGAGCACAGAATGTCCTTCCATTTATTTAGGTCATCTTTTATTTCTTTTAGCAATGTTTTCTAGTTTTCCGTGAACAAATCCTTTACGGCTTGGTTAGATTTGTTCCTAGTTATTTGATTTCTTCCGGTGCCATTGTAAATGGCCATTTTTCCTTATTTCTTCAGATTGTTCATTACTACTCTACAGAAACACTGATGTTTGCATATTAATCTTGTATCCTGCCTCTTTGCTGAATTCATTTATCAGCTCCAAAAGCTTTGTTGTGGATTTTTCATGCTTTTCTGTACATAGGATCATGTCATCTACAAATAGGGAAAGCCTTCCTTCTTCCTTTCCAGTTTGGATTCCATTATTTCTTGTTCATGCCTAATTTCTCTGACTAGAACTTCCAGTACAATGTTGAATGATAATGGTGACAGTATCACTGTCTTGTTCCTGATTTTAGGGAGAATGCTTTCACTCTTTCACCACTGAGTATAGTGTTAGCTATAGGTTTTTCATATATACCTTATGTTGAGGAAGTTTTCTTCTACTCCAAGTTTTCTAAGTCTTTATCAAGAAGGGATGCTGGATGTTGGAAATGCTCTTTCTGCGTCACCAGAGATGACCATGTGGGTTTTTTTTTTTTTTTTTCCCTTCTGTTAATGAGGTATGTTACATTAATTGATTTTCATATGTTGAATTCATATGTTCATATCACCCATAGCTGGGCTTGAGGAGAAAGTGGAGCAGCCAAGGCTGAGAGAGGAAGCCTGGAAAGAGACAAGCCATGTGCCTCATTGCCCATAGCCGAGATCCTAGATTCAGTGAGACTTGAGGGGAAGGCAGGGACCTCGGCAGAGATCTGCTGTCATCTTGCCTCACCATGTGGCAAGATGAGAGGATCATCAGTAGCTGACTTTGGTCAGAAAGCATCTCTGATGATGCTTTGATTTAGACATATCACAGCTGCAGAACTATAAGATTGTACCCCAAATAAATCCCCTTTAAAAAAGCCAACCCATTTCTGGTATTTTTGTATTGGTAGCATTTGGCAAACTTTCATGTATTTGTATTTTACCACCTATAATAAGTAAAAAATGGAGCAACATACCGAAGAAATGCAATATAGCAGTACTGGCATTTGTAATTACCCACATGGTCTTCACTTCTTTATGCCACTTTGAAGCACTGTCTAGTGTCCTTTCCTTTCAGTCTGAAGAACTCCCTTTAGCATTGCTTATAGGGCAGGTCTAGCACTGACAAACTCCCTCAGCTTCTGTTTATCTGAAAATGTTTTAATTTGTCCCTCATTTTTGAAAGAAAGTCTCGCTAGATATAAAATTCTTGCTTAGAAATGGTTTTCATTGCATACTTTGAGTATTTCAATCACTGCCTTTTTGCTTCCATGGTTTCCTGACAGCTCCCCAAGGCTGAACTTTCTTGACTCAGCTCAGTCCTTGCCCGGCCAATACAGCCCTTCAACTAAACTCCACAGCTCCAAGAAAGCATACCGTCTTTAAGTCTCCTCCGTTGCGTCATCTAGGGTGCGATGGAACAATGGCCGCCCTCAGAGCCAGTCCCCAGCCATCCGAAGTAGCTAATCAGAAGCCGTGATCAGCGAACAGCCTCCCCGACCCCGACCCCCACTGCTGGACCTTGGGAAAGTGGACTTTTATGTTCCTCTCTGGCACCAGCAAGCTCCACCATGGACCAGACCCCACGGCTGCCTGGTGTGAGAGTGGGGGATGTGTTGGTAACATACAGAAAGCAATATACTGGTGTTTGCTATACTTTACCAGCCTCTTCCTCCCCCTCTTCCCTGGATGTTGTACAGTGTTCTATTGGACTCTGGAGTTTTTGAAATAGATTCAGATAGTTTCTGCCTGTTTAATAGTTGTTCTGGTGGAGGAACTGATTCCTGGAGCTTCCTACTCTGCCATCTTCCCACTATTGTGTTATTTTTAAATCAACTGGCTGCTTAATAAAAACATTACGAAGTAAAGTACACACATGGTACCTAATTTTCATACATTATTAACTCTGCTTGAGGTTTCTGTGGGAATTAAAAAAAAAAAATCAAGCAAGCAGGCATCTGTCTCCATCTGAAATCATGCAAGCCAATTTTATTTTCTAATTTTCCCATTGTTTACAAAAACCCTCTTAGGCATGCAAAATAATGGAGGCGGGGACAGATTTTAAGTTGTCTTTCACATCAAATTTTTTTTTTTTTTAATAAGTTTTTATTTTTCACATTCACTTTTTATTTCTGCTACATCTCCTTTGGCCTGTTTCCTCTACTGTGGGGGCACAGGACTGACGGCCCCGCCCTCAGGCCCTGGGGGTTGCTGGCTTTAGGCGAGCCCTCAGACCCTCCCCCGCAGGCCCCTGCAGCCACGCCCGTTTCCCCCAGCCCCACCCAGAGGTGCTAACATCCGCAAGAGACAACTGTCCCACAGGTCCCAACTCCTGCCTCCAGCACCTGCACCTCCCCGCACCCTCAACCAGGGAGGGATGAGAGCCAGCAGCTGCCAATCACAGCCTCCTCACCCCTCACTGGGCCAACCCCGAGGCCCGTTCTACCCGCCTCCCAGAGCGCACCCAGGGACGCGCCGTGCTCACTCATTAATTCATGCCCCATCCCTCTCTCTGCTTCCTGGTAAGACCTCCCAAATAAAACACCTGTGCCTAACTCCTTTCACCCAAACCAGAAGTATTTTTAATGCTTTGATATAAGCCACGTTTGAATGATCATTTGTCATGTGTAACTTGTGTGTTCTCTGGCCCTCTACTAACCAGAATCGTACAGTGGTTTATACATCTACATACGGCAATGGGATATACTTAGGGTAACCCCCACTCAAGGACTGACAGAAGCTGAGACATGAGGGGACAACAGAGCAAATACAAGTACAATCTTGTGACATTTATATTATATGTGCCAGTTCTTTAAAAACTGGCCATGCATGTGCACGGCACACCATCTACTCTAGTCATTAGGATGCTCTATCATGTTGCGCCCCTTCCCTAACCCAGGTGTCACCTGCATTTCTAACACTTCTCAGCCCCGAAGCCACCCTCTCCATCACACCTGTGGCTGGATGTTCCCTCTGATGAAGGCTAATAAAATTAAGAGTTATGGGACAGCAGGTACCACATCCCCCTCCCACTATGAGAAGCCACAGCCCACGGCATCCGAGAGGCCAGGTGGCCTCTGTCCACTCCACCGTGGTGGGAATGGTTCTCCTCTCCCTTCTCCTCTGGGCCTGTGTCTGTCACATTTTAGGCCATAAGCTATTTGAAGGCAGAAATAACAGGCAACCCTGCTTTGCCAGTATCTATCCCAATACTGGCATATGCCTGGTTAATAATCATAAACTATAACAAAGTTTAAGGAGACACTTAATTTTAGTTTTGGTATTCCAATGCATAATTGGTAACAGAAAACTGAGCATTTTAAATTAATAGTGTTCTTTAAATGATTCAAAATGTTTCTTCAATTCCCAAGAACCTTAAGAAAAAGGATTAAAAAAAACCTTTTTCTCTCCCCCACTTTGTCTATATGTTGTACAAATGCCAAAAGAGCAGATTTGGAACAATGAAGAATTATTATGCAGAATAAAATAAACCATAAAAGATGAAGACTTGGGATCCAGAAACCCATAGGCACAACCCAGCAGAGAAGGTAAGTAGAGGCCCGAGCGAGGGGAGCTGCTCGCAGCCAGGGTGCAGCCGCCCGGGTGAGGACCTCAAAGGGCGCGTTCCACAGCAAGGGGCACTAGGGAGAAAGCCCGGGAAACAGAGGCTTGGGGAGCAGGACGACCATGCTTTCAGCAAGATTTCAAGAAGAAAAGACAACTATAGACCCCCAGAAAAGCAAAAGGCTAAACAAGAAAGGAAAAAAAAAAAAAAAAAAAAAAAAAAAAAAATCACAGGATACAATGGGTCTGTGTCAACAAACAGAGAGACAGGATGACATAAATACTATTTTGCAACTTAATTAAAAATAATACCGGGAGGATGGTGAGGGTGGGGAGTTAGCGCTAAGTCCTCATCTATCATAGCATGAAAGCATGTCAAAAATTAATTAAGAGGGAGCAGATGTGGCTCAAGCAGTTGAGCACCGGCCTCCCACACAGGAGGTCCTGGGTTCGGTTCCCAGTGCCTCCTAAAAGAAAAAAAACAGACAGTGAGTAGACAATGAGCCAAAACAAACAAACAAACAACAAGTAAAAGATGAGGGAGCCATCTAGGGGAGGATTGTAAAAAATTAAAATAAAATTTAAATTAAATTAAAATAAAGTAAAATAAAATAAAAATGTGCTTTCTGATGGTATTTTAAAAATCAATAACTAGTAAAAGTTTACTATTTAGAAATAGAAAAGAAAGTACTCAAGGAAATAAAATGTTAAAAGTGGTAGTATGTGGGGAACAGGACAATGGGTAGGAGGAAAAGGTTAGAGATGGGTTAATTTTCATTAAAAACCTTTAGGTATGTTTTTTTGATTATGTGCATACATTACCTTAATTTAAAAATTTTAAATTTATTTAAGAAAGAAAATGTACAGTGGATATAGTTACCAACAGATATAGTATAACAGAAAAAATTCACGATTCAGGAAAATCAGTTCATATAATTCTTTTTGGAACTCTGAGGAAAGGATAAGAAAAAAGAAAAAAAAAAGCAGAAACTTGGAAATTCAATACAGGAAATCTAGTCATCTGTAGGACAGGAATTATAAACAGAGATCAGAGCAGATGCGGAAAGAGCAAATAGCAAAGAAAATTATAGAAGGACATCTCCACAGGCTCACGAAAGGCTTCATTCAGCACACAGACTGAGAGGACCAGCCATCAGGGAAACCGAGGACGGGAGAGCCACACTGAGGGCGCCCCACTTCTCCCCGTACCACTAACTCCAGGAGAAAGCCAAGACACAGGAAAACACTGAGAACCTTTGCTGAGTGAACACCGTGGACATAAAGGAGGAAGGAAGAAAAGCAAGGGGACAATGTCTACATATTCGAGGATGAGGGACAGTGGGAGACCCAGATATTCTGTATCAACCAAGATATTCCCAAGCATGCACATATTCAGGAAGTATCATGCTTCTTCCCATCCTTAAAAAGTAAATGAATAAATACCTTATTCATAGAAGAACTCCAGCCTCTTGAGAAAGTGATAAAGGAAATTATGTTAAGTAATGTAACCAATAAAATGAGTCATACAAATTCTAAGACTAATAATTGAAATTTGAAAATATAAAATGTAAATAAGAAAGTAATCAAACTTATCGGGATCTAAAATCCAGATTTACAAGCAATTAAAAATGAGAAGAGGGGAGCAGATGTGGCACAAGCAGTTGAGCACCTGCTTCCCCATGGGAAGTCCCAGGTTCAATTCCCAGTGCCTCCTAAAAAAAAAGGAGAGCCAATGTGGCTCAGTGGTTGAGCGTCAGCTTCCCACATATGAAGTCCCAGGTTCAAGCCCTGATACCTCAAAAAAAAAAAAAAAAAAAAAAAAAAGTGAAGAAATGTAAATGCCCAGTAAGCTTATTTTTAAAAAAGTTCAGTTTCACTAGTAATTAAATCAATGTGAAAAAAAAACCAATGAAATAATGTATGATTCATCAAACTGACAAGAATTACACTGTTATGCTGAGTGTTTAAAAGGGTTTGAGGGAAGGAATGCTTATAAACTGATAGACAGTGTCACTGTGGACCTAGGTGGCACAATTTGGCAGTGTAAAAACTCATATCATGACCCAGCAACTCCACCTCTCAGGATTTATCTTCTGGGTAAAAACTGGCAGAGTGTATAAAGATGTTTTTTTATGTCAGGAAAGGCTGTGGAACAAGTGAAGGGTCCCCAAGTAGAAGATTCTTTAAATAATTTGAGACATGCTATACTCAGATCAATTTGCCATTTGAGGTATGGCTATCGGAAATCTATGACTTTCATAATCAAAGACTAGAGCTCCCATCTGTTTATCATCAAAAAAACACAAAAGCATATTTTGGAGGGAAGAATACTAAGTTAGCTCCAAGGGACTGTGTGCAGGTACTGAAACCCAAGTGCACACACAGCAAGGCCCAAGTGTGGTGGCAAAGAACAAGGTGCGGAAGAGAGCAGACAAAGATTCTTTTTCAACTATCAAATATTTTGTAATAAAAATTGTTTAAAAACACACTAGTGAGAGTACTTCCTTTTTTCAGCCTTGCCTTTGCCCAAACGACATGCCCCCCAAGATAATACCTGAAGGAAACAAAATCTACTCTTGATCACAGGCTTACAATTCTCAAGCACATGGCCTGTCAGAGAAAATGAAGTGCTCTCCAAAAGTATTACCATACTACTTCCACAAATTCAACTGAAACCCCAGCCCTGAAGGCCTACGTGTCATGGCTGAACTTGCTTAGTCTCAGAATGGCATCTGTGGACTCCCCGCTAGGACCCAGAAATGTACCAGGCGAAATTTCTTAGACATCCAACGTTTGTTATCATCATCGCTTACTTCTAAAAAGAAAAGTTAGCACACCACTGCAAAACTCTAGGATTCCATTTCTGTGGGAGAAAGTGTATTTACAAAAGTATCAGCTAGAGTTTTGGTACAAACAAAAGCTGCTCTATCCCACTCCAAAATATTTTCGTCATTAGCCACAATTCATTTTTTAGGATGCTGTCAGGAATTGTCACTTCCTGGGAGAAGAGTTTGCTAACAATGAAATATAAAGGATAGAAGCAATGCTTAGAGCCATCTTGCTATTTGAATTCTCCTGCTTCAAAATAAACTTACAAGACAGTCCCAGGGCTCTGCTGCAGGTTGAATGGGCTGCCTTGTTGGTTTTCTCACGAAAAGGTCCTGAAAAGGCCAGAGACCATCAGGGCCAAATCCCTCTGGTTATTCAGCTTTGTCCATTTAGCAGATTCTCGCATCCAGACACCAAGAACAAAAGGCCAAGGAGCAGCAGTCCTTGTGGAGGGGGGAGGCTGGTGTCGCACTCCTACAGTGTGGTCTGGGTCACAGGAGCAGCAGCCTGCCTGGGAGCTGCTCAGAAATGCTGACTCTCAGGCCCTACCCCAGACCTGCTGAATTAGAATCTGCAGTTTAACAAGATCCCACGGGGATGCATGTGCACCTGGAACTTAGAAACGCTGAGCTGGAAGGCTCATCTTCAAATGGACTTTGCCCAGGGACCAGTTTCTAACCCGGCTGCATCAAGTGGCTTTGGAGGGGGTTGAGGAGGTTGTCGGGAGGGTGCTGCTGCTCTGACCGAAAACCCAGAGGCACGGCGACTGCCTTCCACCCACCCCACGCTGCGGGGCCACCCTTTGACTAGCTTTGCACCAGCCTTGCATTAGGCCCTCCTGGCCCCTAACAGGTTCCTGTGGTCCAACAAGCTGTCTAAGCCAGTCAGGGAGGTGGCAGGAGCCAGGACGAAAGGCCAGACTTGGAGCTGATGGAGGGGCCACAGTCAAACCCCTCCGGGTCTCTATCCCACCCTCACCGGCACGCAAACGCGCACTGTTCCAGGCTCAGGCTTCCTTTCCTTCAGTCCCCATCTCTCAGCCAGGCTTCCTGGGACCCATTTCTGGGGTCAAGAGGCCAGGCCCCCTTCTGCCTTACCGCAGGCCGCCTTGCCCACGTGGACGCTGCTTCCCCGAAGGCCTCCCCACCCCCACTGCAGGACTTGCCCTCCACTGCCCTGCAAAAGGGAGCTCTGACGTCTCTGCTGTCCCCTGCTGCCCCAAGCCTTTCCTCCCTCCCATCCCAGGCAAGACTTTGTTGGAATTCATCACCTGGGGCCACACCACCCACTACTGGCCTCCACAGAGTCCCTGCTGCTGAAGTCTCTGGTCCAGGCCTCGCTGTCACCTTGGGTGACACTACTTCTAGTCAAGGTCCCACCCAAGCTCCCTCAGCTCACAGTTCTCAGGCCGTCCTTCCCCAGCACCCAGAACTGCTCTCCTTCAGAAAAGTTAAAACCCAATATCCTGCTCTCTCAACTGTCAGCTCCCACTCTTAGTTTCCTCCAATCTTCCACTTCCTCTCTCATCTGCTCTGGACACCTCCTCCAGCCAGCCACACTGCCCTGAGCAAACCCTTTCTGACCACTGCAGCAGATGACTTTAGTCCACTTTAAAAGGGCAACCCCTTCAAGCTACTGTCAGCAAGAGCAGCTCTACTTTTATCTACGTTACATACCAGTTCTACGTGAGCTTTCATCAAAAAATGAACAAGATTCCATCCCACCGAAGTTTGAAAACCATTCACGGCAACTACCATCACTACCTTCAGGATGCTTTTTGGCCCGTGCCATCTTCTTCAGATTCATCCTGGACTGGGCTTGGTGGTGGAGTCAAAATGCTAACCCAATGGTCTATCAGCGCCATTCTCCAGCAGCATTAGTCTTAACAGTCCAAGAGTGGATCCAGCCCAAGTGTCCATCAGGAGATGAATGGGTAAACAAAGTGCAGTCTAGCCATGCAATGGAGTATTATTTGGTCACAAAAAGGAATGAAGTTCTGGTCTATTGTAGATTGAATCTTGTCCCCCAGAAAGATGTGCTTAATTCCTAACAAACCCACAGCCCTGTGGGTGTGAACTCATTTGAAAACAGCCTTCAAAGATCCTAGGATGAGGCCAAATTGAATCAGGGTGGGCCTTAATCCAGTATGGCAGAAGTCCTTAGAAACAGGAAATTCAGATGCAATGAGTTAGGAAAAGCCAAAGAATGGGGGAGAGAGAGAGATCACTATGTGACAGATGCAGAGGTGCAGCTACAAGCCAAGGAACCCCCAGGACTGTCAGCAAGCCAGGACCAGAACACAACAGAATCCAGGAGAAAGCATGGCTGCAGATACCTTCATTTTGGACCCCAAGCCTCCAAACTATGAGCCAATAAATTCCCATTCTTTAAGCCAACCAATTTGTGGTATTTGTCATAACAGTGCTGGCAAACCAAAGCATGGCCCATGCTGCAACATGGATGAACCTTGAAAACATTATACGAAGTGAAAAAAGCCACAAAAGACCATATATTATATGATCCCAAGCACATGAAATGCCCAAAATAGGCAGATCTGTAGAGGCAGAAAGTAGGTTAATGGGTGCAAGAGGCTGTGGGACAGGCAAGAATTGGAGAATGCCTGCTAATGATATGGGGTTTTTTTGGGGGGTGATAAGCCTCTCCTCTGGGTTCCCACGGCATGGTCTTGACCCCCAGGAGCTCGGAGGTCTGGCGTGTAGCTCCAGAGCTCCCACTTAGGACCCTCTGCTTTTCTTGACCAGGTCTACATGCATGGCAGCCGAGTCAGGGGCCCCCTTTACCATGGTGCATCGCAGAGGACTGTGCCCTCACCACTTGCTCCCAGCCCCAGGGGCACACACGCTCCTCACAGGTTCTGCACTGGCCAAGGCCAAGAGGCTCACGGAAGACAGAGATGACAGCTCTTCTGCCTCAGGCTCCACACTGCAGAGAAGACAAAGTCTGCCCGCCCCCCAAGGAGAGCCCCTCCTGGCCACAACTGCAATTCACATCTTAGAAGAACTTTCTGTCCCCATTTCCTTTGCCTGGGCTGTGATCAAAAGTACAACAAATGGCATTAATTACCACAAGAAGGGGGAGCACAGCATGCCAGGTTGTCCGCTAAGAAAAGGGAAAGGAGGAAATGATGTTGGAAATCCTATCAAAGCCCCTGGGACAAAGTCTGGATATTTCTCAGGAACCAAAGGAGTGACTCTCTGTACTGAGCCCAACTTTGTAACAAGGAATAGAATTCTTGGTCTTCCGCAGAAGCATCTCCAGGGTTTCTCTTCTCTTCGTGCCCATGCCCAAGGCACCTATCTCAATGACGGCAGCTGACATTTACACTGATGATTAGCTGAATTATGTCAGCAACCTGTAAGAAAGAAAACTTGATGGGCAAAAACACTGCTCCCCACCCCAATCGCTGCTGTGTTTATGGCGAGAGATAACTTGTACGGCGCAGTTCCATGGTGAGTATTAATGGAAACACAGGGCTCAGAGGCTGACAAATAAATGGCATGATTTTCAATTATTAATTCGAGATCAGGAACATTTCTGGACAAACAGATGAAGAATGAATCTGACAAAGCATGAAAAGTAAATCCCTCCACACTGTCACTAGGACGGTCAGACCAGCAAGATAAATGTTTAGGCTTCTGGTTCAAGCAGTTATTCACAGAAGTCTAGGCTCCAGGCCTTCCTATTCCACATCTGTAAACTGAAATACAATCCTGACCCTGTGAGGAGCGCCAACAAGCCAAGTTTAGGACAATCCAACATTTTGGCACAAAGCAGCCTCTTCCCCTAAAACAAAGCGAGCTGGACTGACAGAGCAGCACACAGAGATGCCAGCTCTCTAAAACAGACCATGGCACCCATCTGCCTGGAAAGGGCAGGAGAATGGAGGGGGCTGGGAGGCTTTGTTTCTGCTTGGTGTCTGCCTCCAACCCACCATGGAAGGGCTGTCTGAATTCAAAGGGATAAAACACCATCCCAGATGCAGACCAAGATGTGGGCATGGAAGAAACACTGACAGCGTGCCCGTGGTTTCTTGGAGACCTCTGGCACGGCATGATGGTGCAGAAAGCTGGCATGGTACAGTGATGACGTTGGCTGAGGTCACCCACAGGAAGATATGAGTCTTCTGTGAACAGGATGTGACTGGGGATTGGGCTCTAAGGGCAGCCGAGCCAAGAAGCCCTTGAGAGTTCTGTGAGGGCTTCACAGCTTCTTACTCAAGAGAGATGAGGGCATCGTACAGAGGCTACCATGAAAAGTGGGCTCCTGCCAAGGGAGGGCGCACTGGTCAAATCCTGATTCAGAACCTGAATCGAGAGAAACAAATATAAAGCTTTGACTTAAGAGGAGGAAGCTGAAAGAACAAAAAAAGGGAACATGGCAGTCAAGTTTGAGGACCAACTTGCTCTGGTAAGGACTGACATTTTACAGATGTTCTTCCTTGGAAGTCTTACACAAAAATGAAATAGCTTCCCATTTATCTGAAACCGAAATAGCATTTTCCAATATTTTAAATCTCCCCAGGAAGACAGGCAAATTTTTTTTTTTTGGGGGGGGGGGGGGAGAAGAAAAATGAAAAGATACAATATTTAGTGCCCATTACAGATCCCAAATCACATTCTAGGTTAGAAACATGTCACACAAATTATTGTTGAGCTGTAAGGTGATGTCCGCACATTAAGTTATAGTTCATACTTATAGCTAAATGTTTACCAATGGGATTTTGTTATAAAACAGTTGCTGAGCTTGACAAATCATCATTTAGTATGAGCCAATTTATGGGGGGAAAAACAGCATTATAATAGAAGAACTGAGGATTTTGATCTTGGAATTCTCTATATTAAGGCTGAGGACAAGGAACCTTGACCCCCATGCCAAAATCACATACAAAGTACAGAAACTCAGAGAATACAAGTTTTGCACACACACCCCAACCACTGTCTACTAGCTTTCCTTTTCTGTACATTCACAGTCCTAAGTATCTGCTTCCTTTAGGTGCTTGGGTTTTATTTTGGACTCGTGAACTCTGCCTGGACAAGGTTTGCTACCTGGCACTGGAGCTGTACCTCTCTAAATGTAGACTAATCGCTTCATGGAGCACCAGCACATGGGGACCTGAAGCAGGCAACGAGTAGCAGGAGTCAGGGGACAAGAGAAGAACATCGCAACCTAAATTTTAATCATCTTTAAAATTCCCACCATTCCTACCCCACCCCAATTTTCAAATTTGACTGCTGGGAAGCGGCTGTGGCTCAATCAGTGGGGCTCTCGTTTACCATATGGGAGGCCCCGGGTTCGGTTCCCGGGGCCTCCTGGTGAGGGCGGGCCCGCCTGCGCGGCGTGGTTGGCTGACCCGGCGAGCGCGGGCAGCAGGGGGGGGATAAATGAATAAATAAATAAAATCTTTAAAAAAAAAAAAAAAAAAAAAATTTGACTGCTAATAGGGGGACAAAGGCAGGATGCTTTCCTTCCTGCCCACCCTGCACTTCATGTTTCTAAGCTGAAACCACTGGATGAAGTCAAGATGCTTGAGGCTGAACTAGGAGGCCTCTAGATGCCTCTTGCCAAATCTGAACGTGTGCACAGGGAAGCCAAAGCATACACCCTTCTACCTATCTACCCTTCTCCTTCCCTTGCTTTTCCCCAAGAAGAAGGACTTCAACTGGCCGAGATTCCACGGTATTGCTTGGGCCCAGTTTACTGGCAGGATGGGCCTCTCTCCAGCACCATCTTCCACTTCCTCCTCTATCCAGTTGAATAGGTGTTCCAGGCTGGTCTTCCCTGATTTCAATGTAAGCCACTGGGATCAAATGTAGACTCAGAGCCTCAATAGCCTATGGCCACCTCCAGGTGGTAATTGGTCTAACCTGTGCCAACATGGGATGCTCTTAACTTCCCATGAATATCTGCAAGTGATTATTTTAATCACTTCCCATCTCTGACATTTGCTGCTGCCACCTTGTCCCTGTTCATGGGATACTCCATGCTGTACCTAAAATTGGCTGGTCTACCCTTGCTTCAGAGTGTGACCAATGTATGTAGTCAACAGCAGAAAAAAATAAAGACTGTTGAAGGCAAGGTAGAGTGTTGTTCTTCCTCAGAAAAAGAAGACCCCACCCCACCTAACTGTATGCCTGGAACTTTGGACAATGAGGTCAGAGGCACCAACACTGACAACACAGTGGGAGACTCTCTTGTATGCCCACCCACCACTCCGCTCACACCTTCTTCCTTGTTAACAGACCCCCATTTAGTTTATCATCCCCAGACCAGCCAGGGCCTTCACGGGGGGGGGGGGGGGAGCACGGGACACGAACACGGACGACCCTGAAATGTGGTTTGACTCGTAAAAGCCATCACAGCGCTCACACTACATTCTTCTTGCCAAGAGTTGACTGAAGCAAAACTATGTCATGGAATTATGGCTGATGAACACGAGGGCAAGTCTTCTAGGGCCTTCTAGGATGGGGACATTGCCATTCCTGCCTCTGGATGCTGCTGGATGCATGCTGTGTCTGGGAACACAGTGGCCATCTTGGGATCATAAGCAAAGTGAGCATATTAGAAAGATAAATGGAAAATGTATGTCACCATGAGCCCTGACTCTAAACTCCTTGTTAAACGATATAATAGATGCCCTTATCATTTAAGCAACTTTTGCTTCTTTGATACCTTTAGGCAAAATATCCCAAACTCACTGAACCATTATGTGCAGAAAGCAATAGGTTAAAATGCTTTTACTCTACAACAGAACTGCAGCATACATGCATCAACGAATGGCAATTCACCTGTAACAATCACTCGCTTATTAACTCAAACAGGTATACACAGCACTTTACTCTGCACAATCAGATATAAGTATTACCAAGAATTGTATACACAAAACCATATGTACTTAATGTGAAACCTAAACCACTTTTTGGATATCAAAGCTGACTGCAGAAAACCCTCTCTTTGGAATATGATCATCACTTGTTCTTATGATAAGCCTGGCAAGAGGCTCTATTTCATGAAACAACATTTTGGAACACTGAAACCCTTGGCACATTCCTGCTTTTGTAATTGCCTTGGATAGACAGTGTAGGTGAAACTAACAAAATCTAACCATCACTATCACTGGTCCACGTGTTACTGGTACTTAGTAAAGTAGCAAGCACAAGAGTCAAGCACCCAACGTGGGGCTCCAAAGCAGGGGTTCTCAACTAGAGGCCATTTTGCACATACCTGCCCTGTGACATTCAGTGCCATCTGAAGACATTTTTGGTTGTTGCAACTTGAGGGAACAACTGGCATCTCGTGAGCAGAAGTGAAGGATGCTGCTAACGTCCTACAGTGCACAGGGCAGCCTCCCACAGTGAAAGAATTATCCAGCCCCAAATGTCAACAGTGTCGAGATTGAGAAACCTGACTCTAAAGCAATGCAACTACTTCCATAAGTCACACACACCCAAAAACTGATCATTAGCTGAATAAAGTTCCCACATTCATTTTGATGTCGTTTTTTTGTGTTTCAGGGTCACAGAAAAATAAGGCAATATTTTCAAATTTCAAGAGAACCTGACATACAAATTTCAGACATGCTCAAAATTTTTTCTATCTGGATGATGATTTGGAAAGCACCAACCTGCCACTTACCCAACATTTCTACGCTGGCAACAGCCTATGCATTTAAAGCACGTTCTGTAGCCCCAGCAAGTCCACCTACCTGGTGTGCTGTGTACCTTGCTGAGCGTGCCCATGACGCACAAGCACGGGGGAGGGGGGGTAGTATTCATGTAAACCAATCAGATATGAATAAAAGTTAAAAAAAAAAAAAAAAAAAGGTATGAGACTTCAAAAGACTAAGCATCAAAATGGTGGAAGAAAGCCCTGCATTATCAGTAGTGACTTGAAATGTAAATTGATTAAACTTTCCAGTCAAAGGCTGAGATAGGCACAATGGATAATAAAAGCATGACCTAGTTATATATATTTTTTACAAGAGACTCACCTTAAATTCAAAAACAAAAGTACACTGAAAGTGAAAGTATGGGAAAAAATATACTATCCAAGTAGTAAACAAACAAGAGGCACGATAGCTATACTAATTAACAGATAAAATAGACTTTGTCAAAAACTGTTACAAGGGACAAAGAAGGTAATTATATATTGATAAAGGGGTCAATTCAACAAGACTAAACACTTATCAATCTACATGTGCACCTAACAGAGAAAATCCAAAATATATGAAGCAAATATTGACAGATATGAAGAGAGAAATAGGTCTATATTAATAGTAGGAAGACTTCAAGATACCACTTTCAATAATGGATAGAACATCTAGACAGAAGCTCAATAAGGAAAGAGAAGACTTTAACAATACTCTAAGCAAACTAGTCCCAGCAGACATATATAGAACACTTCACCCAACAGCAGCAAGATAGTGCATATGGATCATTCTTCAGGATAGACCATATGCTACGTCACAAAACAAGTCTGAATAAATTTAAAAATATTGAAATCTTACAATGCATCCTCTCCGACCACAATGGAATGAAGCTAAAAATCAATAACAGAGGGAGAAATGGAAAACTCACAAATGTGTGGAAATTAAACAACATACTCTTAAATAACCAATAGGCCAAAGAAGAAATCACAAGGGAAATTAGAAAATATCTTGAGGTAAATGAAAATAAAAACAACATACTAAAATTTATGGGATGCTGCAAAGGCAAGTACTTAAAAGGAAATTTTTTTTAAATGTAAGCATTTAGAGTTATAAAGAAAGATCTCAAATAAGAGACCTAATCACACAACTGGAAGATCTAGAAAAAGAGCAAACTAAACTCAAAGCAAGCAGAAGGAAGGAAATAAAGATTAGAGCAGAGACACATGAAATAGAGAATTTAAACAAAAGAAAAAAATCTAAATCCAAACTTGGTTTTTTGAGAAGATCAATAAAATTGACAAACCTTTAGCTAGACTCACAAAGAAAAAAGAAAGAAGGCACAAAACTAAAATCAGAAATGAAGAGGGGAACATTACTAGTAACCCCACAGAAAAAGGACTATTAGAGGATACTATATTCATAGTATCAACAAATTAAATAACCTAGACAAAATGGACAAATTCCTAGAAACACACAACTTACCTACATCGACTCAAGAAGACATGATCTCGGCAAACCAAAAACTAATAAAGAAATTGAATCAGTAATCTAAAACCTCCCAACAACAACAAAAAAAGCCCAGGACGAGATGGCTTCACTGGTGAATTTTATCAAACATTCCAAGAAGAACTGACACCAATCCTTCTAAAACTCTTCCCAACAACTAAAGAGGAGGGAACATGCCCTAACTCATTCTATGAAGCCAACATCTCCCTCATACAATGCCAGATCAAGATATCACTAGAACAGAAAATTACAGACCAATATCTCTTATAAACATAGATGTAAAAATTCTCAACTAAATACTATCAAACTGAATCCAACAGCACATTAAAAATTGTACATCATGATTAAGTGGGATTTATCCCAGGTATGCAAGGATGCCTCAACATAAGAAAATCAACTAATGGAATATACCACATTAACAAAATGAAGGAAAATAAAACACAGGATCATCTCAAATGACACGGAGAGGGCATTTGACAAAACTCACCACCCCTTCTTGACAGAAACACTTTGAAAACTAGGAATAGAAAGAAACGTCCTCAACATAATACAGGGTATATATGAAAAAACCCTGAAAGCTTTCCCTCTAAGATCAGGAACAAGATAAGGATGCCCACTGTCACCACTGTTTTTCAACATTGCACTGGAAATTCTAGCCAGAGAAATTAGGCAAGAAAAAGTAAAAGGCATCCAAATTGGGAAGGAAGAAGTAAAACATTCCCTAATTGCTGTGACATGATCCTGTACACAGAAAATTCTGAAAAATCCACAACAAAATTCCTAGAACCAAAAAATTAATTCAGCAAAGAGCAGGGTACAAGATCAACAACAAAAACAAGTAGTGCTTCTAATACACCAGTAATGAACAATCTGAAGAAGAAATCCAGAAAAAATGCCATTTCCAATAGCAACTAAAAGAATCAAATATCCAGGGATAAATCTAATCAAGGATGTAAAGGACTTGTAAACAGAAAACTACAAAACATTGCTAAAGAAATGAAAGAATACCTAAATAAGTGAAAGGACATTCCACATTCATGGACTGAAAGACTAAACATTGTTAAGATGTCAATTCTATTCAAAGTAATTTAGAGATTCAACATAATCCCAATCAAAATTTCAACAACCTCTGCAGAAATGGAAAAGCCAATCAAATTTATATAGAAAGGTAAGGGGCTCTGATTAGCCAAAGCCATCTTGAAGAAGAGCAAGGTTGGAGGACTCCATGATCTTAAAACTCATTACTGGGAAGCCTCAAATGATTGAGCTCCCGCCTACCACATGGGAGTTTCAGGGTTCGGTTCCCAGCCCTCCAAAAGAAGACAAGCAAGACAGAGGGCTGACATGATGGGCTGGCACGGTGAGCTGACACAACAAGATGATACAACAAGAGACAAAAGGAGGAAAACATTATGAGGGATGCAACAGAACAGGGAGCGGAGGTGGCTCAAGTGATTAGGTGCCTCCCTCCCACACAGGAGGTCCCAGGTTCAGTTCCCGGTATCTCCTAAAAGGAAGATGAGCACACAATGAACAGACACAGCAAATGCAATCAACAAGGGGGTGGGTAGAAATAAATAAATCTTGGGGGAAAAAAAAAAAACAAACTCATTACAAAGCCCCAGTAATCAAAACAGCATGGTTACAGCTAAGAGATTTCAAAGTGTGAATCAGGATGTCATTCAAGAAGTTATGTTTAGAGAGCAGACAGTGAGCACAAACCATGGTGGTGGTGGGGATAAATAAAAATAAGTCTAAAAAAAAAGAAGTTATGTTTATGCATATCTCAGGTGGCTCTCACCAACTGCACAGGAAACAAAGCCTCAAACAGGGGTGCCCCAAGGACTCTGGAGGTGTCTGGACATTATAGGCAAGGGATACAGCCCCATGGAGTCAGCACCCCCATCAGTGGGCTTTACCTTGGAATATATGATAACTTATGTCCACACTGTAACAGAGTTAGGCTCATTTATAATTTCCCTACACATGACTCTTCTACCCCTTTATCTGAACCTATAATTAGCACTATATCTATTAAATATATGTCCCAGAAACTCAAATCTTTGGTGTGTTCAGATGCTGATTGAGCCCTGACTCTCAGCAGAGTTGCAGCTAACACCTAGTTCTCCAGATCATCGGATTCACCCAGGACAACCAAATGATGATGATGGACAACACCCATCCCAAAAAGCAAAGAGTATCTACAACTGCAAGCAAAACAGTTCCTTCCATCTGCCCTATAAGATCTAAGCCCCCTCTCAATCTGAAAAGCAGAGTGGGCATCACCACCCTAAAATCCACAAGACTGAGAAATGAACAAACATAAGGGGGGAGGGGATACAACCATGGACCAAAGTAGACTTATTATTATTGTAGTAACAGAAGAACTTGTAACACTAATATAAAGATAGTAGTTACCAGAAGTTCTAAGGGGAGGAAGAGGGAAATATAGGCAGAACATGGGACATTTTTAGGGCATTGGAATTGTTATGCATGATTTTGCAATGGCGAATATAGGCCATTACATATTTTGTCAAAACCTATATAATTGTACGGTGCAAAGTATAAACCATAATGTAAACTAAAGACCATGGTTAGCAGCAATGCTTCAATACTTCTTCATCAATTGTTAACAAATGTACCACACTCATGTAAGATGTTATTAGTAGGGGAAAATGTGAGAGGGGGAGGAGGTGGAGTATATGGGAATCCCCTACATTTTCAATTTAACATTTCTATAATCTAAAACTTCTTTAAAAATAAAGCTAAAAAAAAAACAAGCACCATGGTACTGGCACAAGGACAGACATATAGACCAGTGGAACTGATTTGAGAGCTCAAAAATCAGCCCTCACATTTATGGCCAACTGATTTGTCACAATGGTGCCAAGCCCACTCAAGTGGGAAAGAATAGTCTTTTCAACAAATGGCATTAGGAAAACTAGATGTCCTTACTCAAAAGAATGGAATGTGGACCCCTCCCTCATACCACATACAAAAATGAGTTCCAAATAAATCAAAGACCTAAATATAAGAACCCAAACTGTCAAACTCCAAGAAGAAAACAGAAGTATCTTCAAGACTTCATGTTAGGCAATAGTTTCTCTTCACACCCAAAGCACAAGCAACAAGAGCAAAAAAAAAAAAAAAATAGATAAATGGGACCCCATCAAAATTGAAATCTTTTCCACTTCAAAGCACTTTATCATGAAAGTAAAACAACCTACATAATGGGAGAAAATATTTGGAAACCACATATCCAATAAGAGCTTGTTATCCAAAATATTAAAGAAACCCTACAACAACAAAACAAACAACCCAATTTAAAAATAGGCAAAAGACTTGAATAAACCATTTCTCCAAAGCAGATATACAGAGCACATGAAAAGATGTTCAACATCATTAGCCATTAGGGAAATGCAAATCAAAACCACAATGAGGTACCATATCACGCCTACTAGAATAGCTACTATTTTTCAAAAAAAGGAAAATTACAAGTTTTGAAGCAGATATGGAGATATAAGAATACCCTTTTATTGTTGGTGGGAATGTAAACTGTGCGTGCAGTCACTATGGAAGACAGTTTTGCAGTTCCTCAGAAACTTAAGTTTAGAACTACCATATGACCCGGCAATCCCACTACTAGGTATATACCCGAAAGAATTGAAACCAGGGACTCAAACAGATATTGAACACTGATGTTCACAGTGGCATTATTCAGAATTGCCAAAAGATGGAAGCAACCCAAGAGTCCATCAACTGATGAATGGATAAACAAAATGTGGTATATACACACAATGGAGTATTATTTAGCCATAAAAAGGAATGACATTTCTGATATATGCAATAACACGGATGAACCTTGAAGAGACACTGAATAAAATAGGCCAAACACAAAGAGACAAATATTGTATGATCTCACTAATATGAAATAATTAGAGTAAGCATATTCACAGAGTCAGAAACTAGAATACAAGTTACTAGGGGCCAGGTGGTGGTAGAAAAATGGGGAGTTAAGGCTTAAAATGTACAGCATTTCTATTTGGGTGATGGAAACATTTTGGTAATGGATGGTGGTGATGGTAGCACAATGTAGTGAATGTAGTAAATAGCTCTCATTTATATGTTTGAATGTGGAAGGGAAAATTTTAGGTTTTATATATATTACTAAAAATCCATAGGACTGTACAACACAATGAACCCTAAAGCAAACTGACTATATTTAGTAGTAAAAGTATAAAACTGTTCTTTTATCAATTGCAAGAAGTGTATCACACTAATGTAATGTGTTACTAATAGAGTGGTATATGAGAACTATATTTTTATGCCTGATTGTTCTGGAATCCTATAACTTCTCTAATAAAAAAAAAAAAAAAAGGTCTAGGACACAGGTTTAGACACGCGTAAATAAGAGGAACTCTGACGTGCTTTTAGAAAAGAGGTGAGGGTGGGAAAAGGTGTGGAGAAACACACAGGTAACCACAGGTATCCACATATGCAGAGTGTTACACAAAAACAGAACGCAGGGAAGTTGTGTTCCCAAGGCAGAACAAAGGCAGACAAGCAGACATAGAAAAACGCACAGCAAATGGACACAGCGAGCACAAACTGCAAAGGGGGGATAAATAAATAAATAAAATAAAATAATTAAAAAAAAAAAAGAAGGCTCTCTGCTCATGGCAGAAGGTAAGGCAAGTCATCCGTTCAGCCTGCAGCCAGGGGGAAGAGAAGAGACCACCACGCCTGTCCTGCCTAACTGGGTTCTTATGCAAACCAAAGAGAATGTGCGATAAGTTTACCTGAACTTGGAGAAGGCTAATTGGAAGAACGAGCAAGTGTCTTCCTCTTCAACTACAAGTCAATGTCTTTTGGCGAGTATTCTGAACCCAAGTATATCTATAATGTTATATTAAATTAGTTGCCATTGAAATATGCTCGATTTTATTGAATGCCAGATACCAGAAAACTAGTTTGAAATATCTAGTAAGCCAGGTGTACACAGGGCTGGCCTTTCCTGAGCACAAACTCTCAAAGTGCAGTAGGTAGGTCCAACCCCAATGTACTCAATTTGCTTTTCAGACATGGTACAAACCGAGCCTAGACAAGAGTCAGCACCCACAACCACCTCAAGACACACCTGGAATATCCACGCAGCAGCAACTCATCACCAAAATCCTCCCAAGAAAAAGCAGTGATGAAAACGAACCCCCGTTGTTTGCACAGAATGTAAACCCTGTGAATTAAAACAGCCTTTACAGCTTATGGGAAATGTTTTCAATTTCAAAGAGTCCAAAGAATTTGTATCTAGAGGAGAAATCAATAACAGCCTTGCCAACTTTTGATTAGTCGTCATTTAGATTCCCTTAAACAATGGTTTCAACCTCTCTTCTGATGTTTCTCTATCTAGTCATGCTGTAGCCCTGCACATGGCCAGGCACAGCTGCAAGAACCACTGCAAGGCAGGGGGAAGTCATGTCCTGGCATGTGGTAGATACACAGAGGGGCTCCCCATCTTACAGGGTGGGTGGGAAGGCCATCAACTAGCAGGGGATCCAGGTAAGGAGAGTGGTCTGGAGGCCACAGATACTCTTCCCAAAAAGGCCCCCGTGGGGTGTGGGTTCAGGGACGGCTGGCTGAAGCCCTGGTGGCATGGGGCTAGGTAGGAAGTGGCAGGACTCAGTAAGTGACCAGGGACCAGGGCCAACACCCAGCTCGGAATGGAGGCCCAAGATCAGAGCTGGCCCAAGGGCTGAGAGGCGGAGGCAGGGTCCCAGCTATATAAACTGGGAGAAATGTCAGTCTAGGGAAGACATGAACAAGGACCAGAGATAAGGAAAATACCAGCCCCAGGCAGACCAAAACAGGAGAGCCAGCCCAAGGCTCGGGTATAGATGGAGTAATGGGGGACCTGCTTGGACAATACAGACGGGGCAGGGCAAGTCAGGCTGAGGCGTCTCCAAATCCTTAATCCTGCACCTGGACCAGAAGCCCTGCAGCAGCTCAACCCACCACACAGGCAGCCACTATGATCCAGCTAGGTCTGTTCCCACATTCTTAAAACAGAGTGAGTAGTTTCTAAAGGAAGCGTGGCATTCTGCTGGGCTTGCTCACCCAATCAAGCTGGAGAGTCTAGTCCCCCACCATGCAGAGCGACCTGGGAAGGTTTTAACAAGAGGGCATTTCTGAGGATATAAGGCCCAGGGAAGGACACTCCTGTCTAAAAATAAAGGTTTTTTAATTGTCATTAGGGGCACACATACAAAGTCAGTACACTACTGAAATGCTTCCTGAAATGCCAAAAGGACATGCGCTAGGAAGAAAGAGCAATAGGAAGAGAGGCACAAAAAAGGCATCTTTCAAAAAGTGACCTTTGCAAAGATGCCCAGAGGTCTCGGCAGGACACCAGCCTGGATGGGACGCAAAGGCTGCAGGTCTTTCTCTGCAGCAACCCCTTCTGGCCAACGTGGCAGGAACAGAAAGAAAAATCCAGGGGCAGGGCAGGGCAGGGAAACGGACAAGTTAAAACAGCAAGCCCATTTGGGGCGATCTAGTAACAGTCAAGACACAAGGGCCTTGCAAGGCCACTCTGCTGAAATTTGTACCTTGTGGACTGTGCCAAGGAGGGAAGTCTGTATGCGGAAGGCATGGAGTGGACTTCACTGATGAAAGACAGGACTCCAGCAATAGCACAGCTATCAGTAAGAGAGGTGCCAGGCGAGCTGGCATAAGGTCTTGACCACTTTATGCCAAGACAGAGCGCCACAGGAGACAAGTATCCAATAAGCTTGCAGGTCTCAAGTGGGTACATCGGGGGCCTTTATTTCCATTGGGGTCCTGTGTAGATGCAATGATCCCACTGGCACTGTATTTTAAAGGCTGTGAGAGGGGAATGACCTAATAGTATGATATTTGTCTCAATTATTAAGGTTTCTTTTCAAATGGCACCTCAGGGCAAGTTCCATGCTGACTTAAGCTCCAAGGGGCCCATGTTAATGAAAAGCCACCTGAATCACAGGCTGAGGAAGAAAGAGAACTCTTAGAGCAGCAAAGACAGAAGTGTTGATATCCAACCATGAGGCTCAGTTACTACTTCATCCTTACTCCATCCCAAATGCACACACAGGGGACTTAGCAAAGTGACATCCTGTGTATACTATAGCCACAAAGGCAATATTCCATCAAAAAGTATTTGCTGTTGTTTTATGGACCATTCTCATACTAATCTCGATAGGGGCATGGAAAGGTATAAATAAGGTCCCCTGGCTCAAGAAGTTTAGAAAACCAAGACTGATAAGCAAAGAAGAAACACTGCCCAATTGGTACCATTGACTGCCAGAATCTGTGTACTCTAATCAGTGGAGAGAGAGGAAAAAAAATAATAACAACCCTGATCAACCAGGGAAGATGAAGACAGCTTTGTGGAGGAAGTTGCATTTGAGCTGGTTCTTAAAGACTGGCTAGACCTGGATAAGCAGAATGGCAAGGGAAGGACTCGAGGCAACCCAGATTCTCCCAATCTAGAGAGAGGATTATAAACCAGGACTGCTCATAAAAGTTATACCAAATCAAGATTGTTTTTAGTTGCCCTTAGACTTCCACTTCTGTTCAAGATAGAGGAAGAGGAACCAGATGTTCCCTTCTGCCTGAACCAGAAAAAGATGGCAAACACAAGAAACAACAGTTTTTAGGAAACTGGACATCAGGCAACAAAGGACAGTGATCCTTGAGATGGGAAACAGTTAAGGTGAGTCCTTGGATTGCCCCAGCCAAGTGCCTTGAGTTTCTAGGCTGTGGCCTAGAAGGGACCAAGGCTAACCCTGGTGGGCTCCCTGAGTTGAGGGAAAGGAGTTGAGAGTTCTCAGAGCAGAGTAGCAGAGAGAAGACGGCTACACAGAGCGCCTGGGAGATCTATGGAGGGTCTCTTGACCCCCTGAGCATCTGGCAGAGCACTGATCAGCTCGTTTGAATGAGGACACTACCCGAGGCCAGGGAAAGAACCACCTGAGAGGATTAGAGGTCACAGAGCAGTTCGCACCCAGGGCTGGGGAGAGCACCTGTTCCCAAGAGCCAGATTAGAAACCCTCAATCTACAGGGCAGTGGGGAGAGTGCTCCAAAGGTCTTGCTTCAGCAGTGGGGAATAATTAGTCCTAGACTGAGCTCTACTCCAGACTCGCCAAACAAGTCATAAGAAAATCAAAAGGCTCGAACTGACTCCAGGTAACTTAAAGTTCAGAACAGTTATAGGAATTCAAAACCACCCAGTACCCAACAAAGTGAGCACTGTCTGGAATCTGCACAACGTTCTTCAGCCTTAAAAGGGGAAGAAGAAAATCCAGAGATAACGCAGGTCTGTTCCTCTTGGCCCAGCAGGCCTTCCTGACTGTGCAGGAAGCCCACGGCAGCAGGCATGCCAGCATTCAGTTAAAACAGGGCACATGTCACTGTAAGCCGCCTTCCTTCAAGGACTGTCATTTGAGAAACAGTAGAGTGAATCTCATCCTACAGTAGTCAAAGCTGTTGGCAAGCCTTAAATGGGCAGCTGTTCCTAAGACCGATACAACTGAAAAATAATCGAGGGCCCGATTTTTTCTTTTACATCTTACAGAGTGTATCTTATTGAATAAAATTCTGCTTCATGTGATGTTATTAGAAATTCTGATCTTATAAAAATATAATGACTGATTATTAAAAGATCTGAGTGAAATTTATGAATTTGGATGACCATATGCGTTGGTTTGCCTAGGACAATCCAGTTTACACCCATTGTTCCCTTCACTCTCAAAAGTGCCTCCTTAGTTTAGACAATAAATTATAAGTTTGCCCTGTTCATAATGAGATTGAGTAAACTGTGTTCTCAGGACCCATGATCCTCAAGGGCACTGGAAAAATGTTCAAAGCCTCAGAAACAAGTAGAACAAGTCATTTGCCTGAATACATCCTAGAATCAAAAATGAAATTAGGATTAAGGTCTAATTAATTGCTGCTTTTATAGTGTTGATTTTCTATATAGTTTTCTAGATATTAAAAGGAAAAACAATACACTCACAAATGAAAATGCCCAGCTTCCCCTGTTGCTGACCCCCAGGTGCCAGATGGCTTATTAAGTCCTTCCAGACTCTTTCCATTCTCTCTCTCTCTCTCTCTCTCTCTCTCTCTCAACTACAAAGCTCCCCAGGAAAACAAGATTTTGGTGCCACGTCTATACCTGTATTATAAATTGCATCATGGGTGTATTTAATTTGCACTAATTCAACTACCCAGCACTCGGAAAAAGAAAAAGAAGTGACTCCAATCCGCCTGGATATTCAGCCCACACATCCTTCTCCTTCAGGGAGCATCTGCCCAGGGCAGTGGGGAGCTCTGGAACCTCTGGTGAGACCCGTGGAGGACTCCTCAGCCTTGGCCACAGTCGTGGCCTGAGCCTTCAGGAGGCCAGGTAGATAGGTGGTGAAGGGATGGAGGGGGACAGAGAAACAATGGCCAAAAGAGAGCGTGGGGAGTGAGGAACCTCATTTATTCAAGACGCAGGGTACTGACAAAGAGGAAGAGCAGCAGGCAGAGTTAACATCACTTACCTCTTTCTGGGACGTAACTAGTGTGTACCACATAGATTCTCTGTGGAGTGCTGACTCTACAAAACCATGGGCTTCTCGAGGGATTTCCAAGGGTTATTTGGACCATAACCTATTTCTACCTTACAGGATGACTCTAGAAACTGACCCATGCTTCAGGTGAGAGTTCACCGTTAAGTTAGCATCCCCACGCTTACTACCAAGGTCCCATTAAAATCAGGAGATCCAAAATCAATGCCCATGGAAGGATCAGGAAGATAAAGAAAGACACTTGCCGAGGGGGCGAGTGTGAGAATGGGATGGGCATTGGGACTGGACAGCAAGTGTTTCTTGGAAAGGAGGCAGCTGCTATTCGGTGCTGACAGCTGCTGCCATTTGGCTAGGGAGGCCCAATGGGGCCAGATTTTTTTATTTGGGAAGAAAGCCAAAAACCTGAGCATTTCATAACAATGGCAGCCAACTGCTTAGAGGTGTAAAAACAGAAAAGGCAAAGGGGGCTCCAGTTGGCGACCTTGTCTCCAATTCTACTGATATATTTGTGCTGCCCACAGTCCATAAATGAACAGCTTGGGCATATGCCCTGCCTGATAAAGTCCTCCAAAATAGAACTGAAAACCAGTCTCCAAAATATTACCTTTAAACTGTTTCTCTTCTACACATAACAGGATAAACAGTAAGCCAGGTGGGCACTGCCCAAGCTACAAGAGTTATGGAGGTGAAAATACACATTACGCCCAGAGCCCCACAATCCCAGTTTAGTCACAAAGGAATTCAGTCCATATCTAAGGAGATGGCAAGCTCTCCCCTTCCCAGAGAAACACAACAGCCAAAGCACAGAGGGAAAACCATGTTCCACCATCAAATGATCAAACACAGCATTGTCAAAAGATGCAGAGACAAAGGATGCTCTACTTTGCAGGGCAAACCCTGGGCGCTGCTGTGCTCTCCAGGTCAGATCTGGACAGGAGCAGGCCATGGAGGGCTGTGCTGGCTCCAGGAGGACATCCTCCTCTCCCCGCAGACTTGTGCAAGGATCCAATCTAAGAGTGGAGCCGGTCACGTCAATTACAGACACTCCCTGGAACATGAGGCTAAATGAGATGGACACTGGCCAGGAAGGAAAATGTTATTTCCAAACTTCAGGATGGCAAGGGGTTTCATTGGTTTCTTTTTTAAGCAGCTTTAAATATGATATCATTTTTGTATAATTATTGAAGAAGGTTTGTCGATGCCCTTTGAAAGGAAAGCTGGTCTCTTCCAAAAGACCAAAAACATCCATGGGCAAACGGGGATCTTATTTGCTGTGTATATTTCTTTTTAAAATGTCTTATCCTGTAACAGAGGCTGGGAAGTAGCACACTCACTCTATACATTCCTACATCTTCCTTGCAAAGCCTGTGAAGATCCAAGATCTGGGAGTCTGAACTAGGAATCTAAACAGTCAGTACTTTTTTCCTGGGGGCAGGTAGGGATGGCTCTAGAATTTCTACATAAGAGGAGTATGGCAATGGCAATTGGGTGGGAGGGTAGGTGGATTGGGGGTCCTATCTGGAAGCTGTGTTTGCATCGCAAACCCACTGCTTTTACTTATATTACAAGTGTATTCTGAGCAGCTTACGGGACTGATGGAGACTACAGGAGGTGGGGGGCTCAATGCTCCCCAGCCACCCCTGGTGCCACTGCGGGGCTACGTGAGAGGAGCTGCCTCTTTGCCCTGACAACAGAACTAAAAAAGACTGCCCTCTAAGCCAGTGCTGTTCAAAGTGTGGGCAAAAGACCTCCGCCTGCTCCAGTTACTTGGGCAGGTCCATGGGAAGGTAAGTAGAGAAAGTGTGTGTTTCAAAATTTTAGTCATTTGACATTACTATGCATTTTTACTATATTGGTCCCTAAAAAGACCAGACATTAAAAAGAAAAAAAAATTTTTGCCAAAAAAAAATTTACCAAAAAACCCTGGCCCTTCCACACAAGCAGTTAGGGAAAGGTGGGCTAGCTAAGCCTTCCCTCACTCCTCTTGGCATGTAGACCCAAATGGTAAGATTGAGACTGTCGACTGGTCTGGAAGCAGTGGGAGCAAGCAGGTCAGGGAAGAGGGCAGGGAGGAGGGAAAAGAATAACTGTGGCCTCAGGTGATTCTGAAATAGTCTGAAGTCCCCCTAGAGATAACAAGGAAAGGCCCCAGGGAACCGCAAACACTGGAAAGCATCAAATGAGTCTGTCCTTTTGGAAATGAGGCCATAGGATGGCTGAGCTCTCTGAGTCACACGGGAGCACTAGCTAGCAAGGCCTCCTACAGGTCACCGATTGTTGAGGAATGTAACTGTGTTATTTGCTGTTTAGTACTGACTAAGGGCCCAGATATTAGAAGGCTGAGAACGGCAAAGACTTTTGTAGAAACATAAAAATCCCAAAGATTATGATTTGGCTGTCATTAACCAATCTTTAGTTACCTCAGCAACCTTTTCTAACATCCTCTCTGTCCCAGGCGGTAATGCCCATCTCTCCTAGCCCCTCTCAGCTGACTTCAACATCTGGCTGATTCCCTCACTAATCAGTTAAATAAATCTTTGATACCTGCTCACTATATACTGGTATGAGAATTAGGTTTTAACTTTTTAAAATTATAGTTTGATCATTAATATGAAGACTGTTTTTCCCTTACTGAACTCTCTCTCCCCTTCTGGGCAACATGGATACATCATATTTCCCATAGCAGAAATATGAAAGTATCAATAAGAACAAAGAGGAGATACCAAAAAATCACTTTTTAAATGAATAATTTCATTTGAGGAAAAATTTTCAATTACATTCCATTAAAATGAGTAACCAACAAGTCAGGCATCAGTAAAATCACCTTCCTATATATAAAAACATTACATTTTTATAAATTTGTTTCCATAGTAAATGTATTTTCTTGCTCTCTTGAGAGCAAAACCCTTTTACTACACAATTAATTCCTTTACGGTTTTCCCACAAATACTCCCTAATGAGATGTGGAGAAAGAGAAGCAGATGTATAGCAAAGAAATTTCAGTTTACAGTTATGATTTTAATCATTTTAATCTCAAAGTTCTGGACAATTTCTATACATCGATATATCTGTACACACACGCATACACATACTCACTTCTTCTTTGTTTTTATAACTTTGTAAAGAGTTCCTAGAGACAATCCCCTTTTATGAGACCTAAAGGCCAGCACACAGTACTTTGGGTTAAGACATATTTTCTTTGTTCACCAGACTGTCCTTGATAGCAGTTAAGGCCTAGAGGCCTTAGATAGGTACTGTCCAACATAAATATAATGCAAGCCACAAATAAGAAACACATAGGCAAGTTTAAGTTTTCCAGTAGCCACATTAAAGAGGTGAAATACAGCATAAATCAATATAAAAAGTTATTAATAAGATATTTTACCTTCCTTTTTTATACTAAGTTTTGAAAATCTAGTAGTACTGAATACCCACAACACATCTCAAATGCCCCTCTGTCCCCAAGCCCCTGTCCACCCTCAGTGTGGCTGGACCATACAGCCCCCAACCCTGGCCATTCACCATATCCAGCTGGCCCTGTCAAAGTGTCCCTGACACTACCACCTCACAGACACACTCAAGGCCTGCAGGTCAGCGATATGGGTGCTGGGGTGAAGTCTGGGCTGCGGTACTCTGGGAAGCTCTGCCCCTCCTCTGGCCAGGCTGGACATCAGCTTCCTGAGGACTAGGAGGCTGTGAGGAGGCACCCTGGTGGAGCTCTGAGAAGATGGAACCCTCAACTCCCTTTCTGGCCAGGTCCACTCCACAGCCAGGTCCCCTATATCCTTCTCTTCAGCTGATCTAAGAAAGAACAGCAAAGGCATTAAAACGTGTGTGTGCACATGCATGTGTGTCATCACACATTGTAAGATCTTCTATGGTAAAGTCTACTTGTCTAGAGAGAAATATATAGAGAGAGGACAGAGGACAATGAGTGTCCAATCAGTATTACACATGATACTTGAGGACGTCTTCTTGTGAGCAGCCACTGGTTCACCTTAAGAGAACAATTAACCTTTCATGCAACCAGGCCATAATTTGGGTCCTGGTGCCACTGACTGAACAGTACACTATGGTCACAACTGTTGGCAAGTTTCCAAGTTATCCAAGGCACTGGTATATTTGGTTAAGACCAGATGTATTTATGAGGAAGCAATCAAGACACAGAAATTTCAAGAAATAATTCTTAGATATGACACCAAAAGCACGTGACAAAAGAAATAATAGATTCAACTTCATCAAAATTTAAAACTTTTGGGTAAAAGACATTGACAAAATGAGAAGACAACCTACAGAATGGGAGAAAACAGTGGCAAACTCATATATATCAGATCAGATATGGGCTTAATCTCCAAAATATATAAAGAACTTTTTATAACCCAACAACAAAAAGACAAACAATCCAGTTTAAAAATGGGCAAAGGACTTGGAAAGGCATTTTTCCAAAAAGGATATAAAAATGGCCAATAAGCATATGAAAAGATGCTCAATATCATCAGCCATTAGGGAAATGCAAATCAAAACTACAATGAGATACCAATTCACACCCACAAGGATGGCTATTATTTAAAAAATGGAAAATGACAAGTGTTGGGGAGGATGTGGAGAAATTGGAACTCTTGTGCACTGCTGGTGGGAATGCAAAATGGAGCAGCCACCGTGGACAGCAATATGGCAGTTCCTAAACAAGTTAAATATAGAACTACAATGTAAACCAGCAACTCTACTCCTAGGTATATACCCAAAGAAAATGAAAATAGTGTCAAACAGATAATTGTACACTACTGTTCATAGAAGCATTATTCACAAAAGCCAAAAGGGAGAAATAAATCAGATATCCATCAATAAACGAATGGATAAACAAGACGTGGTACATATACACAGTGTATATTCAGCCATGAGAAAGAAGTTCTGAGACATGCAGCAAAATGGAGAGCCTGGAAAACATGTGCTCAGTGAAGTAAGCAAGGCACCTAGGGACAAATATTGTATGTTCTCCCTTTATGAGATATTAGCAGATGATAGTCTATTAGCAAACAGAATTAGCAAATTTGCAGAGACAAAGTAGATTAGAGGTTACCAGAGGATGGAGGGAGGTGGGGAGGGGGAGTTTCTGCTTGGTGGGTATAGAGTACTTGTAAATAAACCTTAGTTTAAAATAGAAAGACATCTATTCTAACGCATTCCAGAGTTACTTTACTTAGACAACACCTACATGTGATTTTAAATAGCTAAAGAGGTTGTTTAAACCAAAGAACTTGCACAGAGACAAGTAGGTGTCTGGCTTTTCCCTCATCTATTAGTGCTTTATCCAGTAAGATTCTTTTTGAATATAACTGAAATGTCAGGGCGCAGCTAAGGAGGTAGTAATCATCTGAACTCTGCATATCCCTCTCAATTAATGGCTTAAAGGTGATGGATATCCAGGTGAAAACTGGCAAGCTATACAGACAGAAGGAACCAGCATGACGCCAGCCAAGTGCAGTGCCTTCCTTCACTGTTTTGTTTTGTTTTGCCTGTCAGTGCACTGGGTCTCCATGGAGGTCACCTGATAGGTATAAGGCCAATACTCAAAAATGCTTCACCTGCTGAATTCTGAAACATTCAATTAAAATATGTAAATGTACCACTAAAGGGATTAAAAAGAACTTAATTATGAAGACAGCACTTCCTTTCAGAGGCTTAAATACCAGGACTGGGCTAATTACAGAGTGCAAGGTACATTGCTTCCTTGGGTATAATTCACACAAATTGTTTTTCTGCCTAGAAATGCACTCCACTTGATCTGCCTCAGAGAACAGGAGTAAAAGGTCATTTTCTGTGGGTTTTTTTCCCCCACAAGATTAGCTATTAATCTAGCTCCTTGGAAGCAACTTCCTATGTAGTTGTCAAAGCATCACATCTCACTTTTTAAAGGTAGTGGTTCCTCCACCATGAAGAAGGCCCGATGCTCCTTTTCCAAAGTCAATGAGTAAACCCTGAATTGCCCAAACTCAGGAGCAATCCTACCCAGCTGCCAGGTTACATGTTTATTTGGAAATTAAAGAAGGATGATTCTAATTGCAAAACACATTACTAAAATAAATAAATAAATCAAAGACTTACTATGAGAAGAAAATCTAAAGCAAAAGCAAAGATTTCATTTTTATTTTTTGCCTTCCAACTCCAATGATGCACTTCATTCATTAAGTCCTTTTAAAGAGATCTTTCCAGGTACTAAACAATAGCAATGCCCCCAGATAACCCTCGGTGAAGGAAGGCAAATGGCCAGCAATGACTGCCTCTCCGAGCAGAATTACCTTGATTTTGCCCCTGACACTGAGAGAAAGAGTTCCAAACTTCTGGTTGGCAATGACTGCAGTAGTTCCCCACTCTGGACTAATGACTTAAATCTTTAGCATCTAGCTACAACTGCTGCTAAGCAGCTAACTTAGCCTTTATCCTCTCATCCAAGTCTAAGGGGAAAAAAAAAAAAAAAGCACCGAAGAAAACCACATACATTACGCCAGGATGGTCTTAGCTAAAGCTTGATCAGTCATGGTTCCGCCAACGCAGACAGCCAAGGAGAAAACGGAGCACATGAGAAGGGTCCAAATGGCTATGTATTCAGAAGGGCACAGGCTCAAAAACCAGCAAATGAGCTTAGAATACATTTGGCTACAAGAGCAAAATCTTCCATTTTGAGAACATATTTGAGATGCCAATAGTGTTTCTGTCTTTTGGCATTTTGTCTTTATCTCCACACTCATTCTTGTAAGTGCTGTTAGAGAGATGCTTATTCTGAAACCCTCTGGAATGAAAGTGAATAAAAGGCTCTCCAAACATTTATCATGTAACAGATTATAATGACTATAGGCAAACTTCTCCAAGCAACAATAAGGTTAGATATTAGCTGTAAGCAAAATGAGCAACTCTAAGGGATACTTTAAACCAATCAGAAATGAATCCTGTTGCTATTCAGAATGAAGTCATTTCATGTATTTTACCTGTTAGGTGTACAAATCAGCCATCTGAAAGGTTAAAAGGAGAGCCAAAACAAGAACACAGATCACCACCACATCTAGATATGTTAAAAAAATCACCCAATGAGCCAGTCAGTGGACATATGTTTGAAGCCCACTATGTCCCAGGCACTGGGCCAAGCCAAATGCTGATCCATAAGTGTCCACGTGTCAGGCATGTGCTCTGCGCTGCTCCATCCTACCTCATCTGGACACTGCAAGGCCGGGGGACGCCTCCAGAGCATCTAGCTCTTGAAGGCAACAGAGCCCAGGGCCCTGGAGGTGTCACCCTCTTCTCTAACAGTCAGACCTGTTCAGACCGCAGGTGATAAAGAAAGGTATCAAGACTTAAGGATAAAAGCTATCATTTAAAAGGTCTAAAAAGTTTAAAGAATATTGCCAGGGTCTAGCAAATGACAATGAATTATTAGCAACTAATCTATTTTAAAGACTATTTGCATTGTTTTATGTTGTTTTTTTTGTTTTGTTTTGTTTTGTTTTTAAAACAGGTATTCGCTTTATGCTTCCCACATCAGGGTGTTAGTACATTTCATTTATCAGGAGTTCATCAAATCATGCCTGTTAGGTAGAATATTCTCTCTCTGGCCCACATGCCCACAACATAGGCAATGCTGCATCCTCATGCAAGGCTCCAGGCAGGAGACAAGATCTCCGGATGTGTAGGATGGAATCCCTGCCAGCACCCCTCACAGACAACTCCTCTCCGGGCTCATGATCCCTGAGAGAAAATCCACAGCCCATGAGTCATTTTGTGAATGAATGAGAAAAACAATTAACTTGTGCTTTACTGATGTATTGATCATTGTTAGGAATATTCCAGAAAACACTGCAAGAAAACAGAAGCTTTTCCACTCCACAGCATTAGTCACTGTTTTAATGCCACCTTTCATCTGTATAGTGGTTGTCCACAAAGTAATTTTGCAGCCCGAGTCTCCACACAGCCCTAAACTATGAAAGGTCTGCCTTCTTCCTGTGCCCCTTTGCTCCAAGTCTCCTATTTACCATCATGCTCCCCAGAACTCCAGCCTAAGTCTGTCTTCATCTCATCCATCACTTCCATTCACTCAAAGTCCACCACAGCCCTGGCTTCTGCCCCCACCACTCTACCAAAAGTCCTTCATAAAAGGTCATCACTATTTGCACAGGAGAATTCTCTGGAAGGATACATGAGAAATTTATTTTTTATAATTCTGTTCTGTTTGAGTTTTCTAAGCAAGGGCAGGTTGCTTTTATTATTTTTTTTTTTTTAATGTATCAACAGAGGTTTATCAAAGATGGGCAAATGAGCCACCTTTTCCTTCTTTAAATATTTATGTTTTAAAAAGCACACCTAAGAAATGTTCTTTTTAAGAATAAATAAATAGTAAATTTACAGTGGCAAAACCCTGGCAGATACCCCCTTGACGTGATCAAGGACAGCATCACAGTAGTAAGACACACTGCATCATGTGCATTCCAACACGAAGCACCGAGGAGGACACAGCAGCGTTTCTGTGGTCTTCCTGCAGAGATGCATAAGCTAAATCCTGAGGAGACAAATCCAGATTCTCGAAAATAACTAGCCAATGCTCTTCAGAAATGTCAAGGTCATGAAAGACAAAAGCTTAGGAACTATCCCAGGTTGTAGATTAAGGAGACAATACCTAAAGGCAATATAGGATTTTGGATTGGATCCTAGATCAAAAAGAGGAAAAGGACATTAGTGGGACAAGTGGCAATTGAATAGGCCCGTCAATAAGTCACCAGTACTGTATCAGTGTTAACTTGCTGGTTTTGATCCTTGTACTATAGATATGTGAGATGTTAGCATTTGGGGAAGCTGGGCAAAGGGCATATGGGAACTCTTTGCTCTATTTTTGCAACTTTATTCTAAGTCTGGAATTATTTCAGAATAGTTTAAAAATAGACATGCATCTATATGTATATTCATAAATAGTCTCTCTTGATTCTGTAGCCAGGAAGTACAACAGCACTTTCCAAATGTTCACTTCAACATCTTTACAGCAAGACATCAAGGAGCTAGCCTCCCAGAAACTCTCTCCCCCAGGGCTTGAATGTCACACACTTCCTAGTTCCCCTTCTACCTCTGTGGCCACTTCCTCTTCACAGTCAGACCATCTCAAGAACCACCTCTCAAGAAATGACTCCAAAATCTCTCCCAGGGAGCAGATGTGGCTCAGGCCATTGGGCACTCGCCTCCTGTGTGGTTTCCAGTGCCTCCTGGAGAAGGCGAGCAAACAATGAGCAGACCAACTAGAGGAACCATGGGGTAGGGGGTACTCTGACAATATAGAAAGCACTGTCACCAGCATTCCTCATTTGACTCTCTACTGCCCCTGTGCAGTTAAGATGCACTTGTAAGATTCATCCCCATCCAACAGATTTGACAGGAACCTAAGACTTGAGTTGGTCCCAGAGTCAGACCTCCACTTCCTATCAGGCAGTTATACATGGTATCCTGCTGACATCATGCAAAATCCCAAAAGCTGAACCTCCTATTCCTGTCCACCAGACCCCTCCCTGACCTCAAGCCCTTGGTGTCATCTTGGACTCCTCCTTCTACTTCTCCCACTTCCATGGCCATCTCTATGCCTACTACCTCGACCCATTTTCACACTGCCATTCACTCTGCCCTGGCCTCCTGCAAGGCACTCAGGGTGACAAATGAGGAAAAGAGCACTAAACATGAATCAGATTTGAGGTCCAGCTTTACCACTCCCTACCTATAACTTTGGAGAAAGCTCTTCTAAACTTGGTTTTTACCCATGTACAACAGATTATTAAACAAGAATCACATTTGACAGGCCCTCTTGACCCAACACTCTTTTTTCCTTGGAGCATCTCCCACTCAGAGGGCGAACATACCAGAAATTCACTTTCCCAAACTCCACGAAGCCAGTGGCACAGCTCTGCCAAGATCATCTGAGAGAAAGAATGCTAGAGCACTGCAGGGAGAGATGCTCCCTCTTGATAAAGAAAAATGAAGGAAAGTGCCAAGCCTCCTACCAGCCATGGAGGGTATGAGGGTATGCTACAGCAGCCATTTTGCCACCATGAGGCAGGCCAAGAGAATGATAGTGAAGCCACCCAAACCCTGGCATCACTGAGCTGCCAAATTAACCAACCCTTGAGTTACTTTTCTCAAGACTTGGTGTTATGAGAAAAACTAAATGCTCTTTTTGGTGAGGGAAACTTTAACCTGCATGGCTATTACTTTCAGCCAAAGCAGGGCTCAATTACCAACACTTTTCATGAGAGGATAAGAAAAGGGAGAGAATCATAAAGCAGCAACGTCACACCAGAGGGGTAGGTGCAAAGAGCTGTCTCTTTGCTTTCAGCCTTCTTCACATTAAGCATCCTGCAGATAATGAAAAAATTCATTCTATAAAGTACAGTTCTCACCATTTTATCCCTCCTCATCTCAAAAAGTCAATGGTTCCTCACTGTCCACAAGGGATACAAAGTACACGCATGGGTTATACGGCTAGAAAGGCAAAGTAAGGACCTTAGATGTAAATCTAGAAGTGTTAAAAATCACTGGGGGGGGGGGCGCGGGTGCAAGTGGCTCAAGTAGTTGAGCATCTGCTTCCCATGAGGGAGGTCCCAGGTTCGGTTCCCAGTGCCTCCTAGTAAAAAAACAAAACCAAACAACAAGGTTGTTTGGTGGTCATGGGGAAGGTTTTTCATTACCTTTCAGTAATGGACACAGGACATGGTAAATATCAAAATTATTAATCTGTATCATCTAAATTGTAAACTATACTGTAAATCACTGACAATGTTTAGTTGCTATATTTTGCTATCTGCATAACAGTTATAACAATGCTAACAACCAAAAAAAAAAAAAAAAAAGGAGGGGGAGTTAATATGGGGTGGGGAAGAGGGGGTGGTTTGGTATCTGGGAGTCTCCGGCACTCCGTGTGTGCCTTTGCTGTGACCTAAAACTTCTTTGAAAATTAAATGAAAAATTGGGAGACAATGGGGATTGAGAGGAGGAAGGTGTCATGGCACACCAGACATCCGATAACACAGTGATAAAGGGAAGGAAAAAAGAAAGGAAATAAAAATGAATATATATATATATTTTAAAGGCATT